>JALLBA010000799.1:0-13858 GCA_036939675.1 Cyclostephanos invisitatus
AGGGAAATTTCAATCATGGATTCTTGACGAAAAACTGTCCAGATCCTTATTTCCCTAATATAATCCCAGCCTCAGTGTTTTTATCGAGCGTATTAGCTCACATTTTAGGTTAGATAAATCTCATTAATTTCACTATTCACTGAATCTCTACGACCTGAATAAACTCCCTATGGTACTAGCTACGATATTAGGTGACGCCCTTCCATTATCAAGCTAGTGCTAACTACTCGAAAGATAACAAACAAACAAGATCTCTCCTAGTAACGAAATTCGTCTGGCCAAGTTTGTCTCCACGCAGTCCGCATATCGTGGCTTAACTTGGGGTGATTAATCTCGAACTCGCGCGGCGCCTCGGCGTAGCAAACGATTACGGTGTTGACCGCACTCGAGACCAAAGTCAATAGGGTGATCGTAAGGACCGCCCCAGTGACGAATCCGACAAAAAAGGCAGCGGCGGATGCGCCGAGCTCGTCCCCAAACACCATCCCACGAGTGTTGGCGATGACCAACGCGATCAATCCCGTTATCAACCCAATCGCCACGCTCACCAAGCCCAAAACTCCCTGCGCCAGGTTATCAGTGATGATGGTCGTCCATCCGCGGATACGGAAGAGAGTCATTACGTTTTTGCCCGCATCGACGAAGGTATATCCGTACAGACCGACGAAGACGAAGGCCCACATGTTGAAGTACTGATAGGATCATTATTATATATTCCGATGTGAAGTGAGTATTTTTCGTCTTCGTGGATGTCAAGAGGCAAAAACGGATGATACAACACGACAACAACATCCTCGTGACCTTCGCTCACCTCCAATGTATCCTGCAAGCACGCGAGTAAGCACTCGGCCAGGCATAATAATACCCCCCCATCTCCATTCTCGCGTGCATTCCTGACCATGCTCCTCAACGCCTCGATGATGGCAACGAGCAAAGAACCGAGGCATATCGAACCGAAAGATGTCGTGATCGACCTAACGAACGAATCCCGGACGCCTGCCGAGCAGAACGACGTGGCCTCGGTCGGTACGAACCACCAGGTGCCGACGACTCCCGCCACGGTGACGTGCAGCACGTTCTTGATGACCTGATACGTCCAGTGGTAGCTAAGTAGCATTGAAAACACCAATATCGCCGGCGTCTCGTTCGCGCAATTGCCAGTGGCGTCGCATCCCGACGATACGTATACCGTCGATACAAACGATACCAACCAGACGCAATTCCAACCGAACATGACGGGCAACGACGAGTAGGCGAATATCGCGAGTCCCAAATTGGATTTCACGGACGTCGTCGCCACGATCAGGTTCGATGCCGCCCACGGTATGTGTCCCCAAACGACGTACGCGTAACATACGTTGAGTACGAATAGGAAGACGCCGACTATCGCCGCGAAGGGCGAGATGAAGATCGCTCCGATGGCGAACTATTCGATCGCCGTCGTTCGATGATGACGATGTATGAACGAATGAATGAATGATGTCGCGAAAAAGAAATACAGCATACGCGAGGGAGGTGGTGGGGGGGGGGGGGGGGGGGGGGGGGATTCAATAAGAAAATCCGAAACGAAGGATGAGGGCGGCGGCGATTGCTTCGAAATCGCGAAAGAGGCGACCGTCACCGACCCGGACGCCGATCGGACGCGCATGCCCCAAACAACAAACGACGACGACGCCGCCGGGGATGAACGAACAAGTTTCGGACCGAACGACGGCCATCTCGCACAAAACGGGCGACGAAAGACTCACCGCGCCCGAACAAACGACGTTGAATAGCAACGCGAGCCTGATGAGCATATCGGCGTGTCGTATCATGAGCCCGAGTACCAATGACGATAGGAGCAACGCGATCGATGCCGATGCGGACAATAATAGGATCATGTCCCCGAGGTCGTTGGTACCGGATACGTCCTCGTCGTCATTGTCGCCGTCGTCGTTCGCATCCTGCAGGATGCGATGACGATAACTGTCGTCATTCGACGCGTGTGTGCCGATCGACGAGGACGCAAACGACGATAGGGATAGGATGCATCGCCTCGCGGTCCATATCGTCCACGTCGCGAACCTCGCATTAACGTCATCATTCGACGACGTCGACATGGACGACGACGACGACGACGACGACGAATCGGCGATCGTCAAATCCCTACCGCCATCCGCGCCATTGTCAGTGTACGAGGAGGAAATATCATTCATCATCCTGGGCGCGTACATCGACGATGCGACGATTATGACGACCAGGTGGACGCAGAATAACAACGCGAAGGAGAAGTCGTTGCACCTCCGCGGTTGGACCTCCCCGCACCTCTCGTATTCGCCATCGACGACCATCGCGTCGCGGTTCGACGGATTGATGATGATGCCGCCGTCGTTTTTCGCACCCCCGCCCGCACCTCCGACGACGACGCCGCCCGCGCCGTAATCGCGGCGGTAATAATCGTAATCTCCCATCCCATCGTCGCGACTCACGTACTCGCCGCGTACGACCACCGGAGGGGGAGGCGCGTTGTAATCATTATCCGCGTTGTAATGATACGGCTGTCGCGACATCGTCCCGGCCCTGCTTTTCTGTTACTATTCGTTGTTTGAACTGAAAGAACGTTTGTCTTATGTCTTATGGGACCGTTATTTACATTTGTTGTGATGCGGGCCGCGCCGCGCCCCCCGATCGATGTTATCTGTCGATGGTCGTCCGTCGCGTCGTCGTTACAATAGAGAGATACATTGGTGCTTCTGTCTTGCGTTTCTTCTCTTCCAGCGAGCTCCGAGCGAGGCTTTCTCGCTTTTTGTTGTTGCCGCCATATTTATTGGCAACGTATGTTGTTAGTAGTTGTTAGGAGTAGAGTACATACTTAAAGTAAGTACACATAAGGTACTACATTATCGTACGATACTATTCACCTGCTACCTAGATACCCCTACTCATATATTGTAAGTTCCATCCAATGACAAATGACAGCTCTTTTCATTTCACTCACCTTCCTCCTTCCTCCGCCCGCGCCAAGGCGGTAAAGTAAGGACGACGAAAGCGGCGATGGCGAAACGCCGTCGGGGATCATCATCGGCTTCCTCCGCTCCATCGAAGATGGAGAAGGAGGAGGAGACAGCGAAGTCGACGAGGGGGAATCGCCACTACACGCGGCCCGGCGTCGTCGCCGCGGCCCGTCTTGCATCCCTCACCCCGCTATCATCCGATCGCGTCGTTTCTTCGTGGGATGCGGCGCTGTCGCGTTACGACGACATGATGCTCGTCAAGGGAGGGAGTAGGCTCGTCGACCTGAATGCTAGATTGGAGGAATTGCCGTTCTTGGCACGACGACGACGCATCCGCGATGCGACGACGACGTCGCGCGGCGGTGGCGGTTCGCCCCCCGCGATCGTCCCGGGCGACGACGGCGAGGACGACGACGACGAGATCCTCACGAAGGAACAATTACTCGACGTGATCGTCGAGTGGAAATTCCTCAAGGGCAAGCCTCGACACGCGCTCCGGTCGCTCCTGAGGTCCAATACGGATACGTCAGTGATATCGGCCTCGAGACGCGCGTTCGATGCCGTAAACGGCATCCCTCCCACGGCGATGGAAAGCGATCGCGACGCTCGTCGCGCGAGGGAGGTATCGAATGCAGTGAATCGACTGTGCGAAATACGGGGCGTCGGTCCCGCTACCGCCTCGGCGGTATTGTGCCTTTACCGTCCGGATATATTCGCATTCATGGACGACGAGGTCATCGAATGCCTGTACGATGGCAAGCGGGGGTACACGCTCAAAATATACATGGAGGTCAACGATCGATGCATGGAAATTGCAAGCCGATTGAACGAGGCCTCGGGGAGGAGAGGGGAGGCGAGGGGGAATGGCGATTCCGAGGGATCGTCCCCGCATTCATCATGGGGGGGGGGAGGAGGCTGGACGCCCTGTAAGGTGGGGAAGGCACTTTGGTCGGTGGCGACCATGTCCGCCAACGGGGACGAGCGCGCTTTATCCGCCATTTTCGATAATGGCGACGAGATGACGAAATTAGACGGAGGATACGGTGCGAATCGTAAAAATGATGGCACGCGTATATCCACGAGGAGGAGCAAGACCGACTGACTGATTCCGGCGATATCTCTTAAAAATAATTTGTATTTTCGACATTATGCAACCCCCGGGCATCGGCAAAGGCGGTTCGTAGGGGAAGACCTTTGATCCGACGTCTTCGTTTGTAAACTGACAAAAGATATAGTATATCAATTAACATCGAACGCCTTCCGCGTGAAAATACGAGACCGTGTCCGTCATTTTATTTGAATGTATCATTGAAGAACCTGCCGAGCCTCGCGATCTTTTCACCCTGCTGACTGACATTCGTATATGACGAGGCCAGCCCGCCCAACCCGGCCGTGTTTATGACATTCCCAACGATGTTGTCCTTGAGCGGGTCCAACGCGTAATTCCCTACGGCATCCTTGACGAAGTGACTCCCCACCTGTCCCAAACCGTACACGATCGCGAGCATCGTGGAACAATCCACGCCCGGCGCGATGTCGATGGTGCTTTCCGATCCCGATCCGAAGACCGCGGTTTGTATCATCGCCTTGGCGGTCTTCGCTACCTGGGCCACTATCTCGTCGCGGTTGTTCTTGATTGTGAATGTCCTT
Source organism: Cyclostephanos invisitatus (assembly GCA_036939675.1). Taxonomy (NCBI): domain Eukaryota; phylum Bacillariophyta; class Thalassiosirophyceae; order Thalassiosirales; family Thalassiosiraceae; genus Cyclostephanos; species Cyclostephanos invisitatus. The sequence continues at coordinate 4,644 of JALLBA010000799.1, forward strand.
TCCATCATGTCGGCGACCACGACGTATTCCTCGGCACCGTTCTCCCCACGTCCCACCTCGTAATGCGGACGCATCGACTGGGTCGACAACTTGCTCATTTTTCCGATGTTCATTATTATTGAATCGGTCCCTTGGCCTGATTTCCGTGCCGCGCGTGACATCGTGCATTATTGGTGATGGGGGATGAGCAGTAGAACGGTAAGCAACTGAGTCTATGGAGGGCGCAAAACCTCCACCACTCTGATTGTTTTCCAGCCCTGCTCCTGAGATATCGATAGTGGTGACACCAAATACACCAGAACAGGAACACACATTGGGATAAGAACTTACGTACCATGCATGCTCTTTATGAACTGACGTCCATGTCTTGATAGACTTTTGGGCCTTATTTTGAAGCTCTGCATCGAGTGATGACGGGATGTGACGTCGGTTGCCGACTCCCACTCCCCACCGTGGACTGCGTGTTGAGCGCCGGTATTTCCGAGGCCGAGAGGATCAAATTTCTCGTATGGATTCTTCCCTGGATGATGCGATACCATGACGACTTGGCCGGTCGCCACATCGAATATCCTCACCTAAGTTTTGAAACCCGAGACAAAAAATGAATTTCACCATCGTTTGATAGGAGGAATAGTGAAACATCGATCGTAATTTCGCGTCGAATCGGAGGAGGGGGGCACTTACATCCTCCTTTGACATGTGGGCATTCTTCATAATGTAACGCTTCGTTGTATCGAAGTATGCCCCCGACATTCTGATGCCGCTGTCCTTAGGTTGGGGAATAAGATTGGGAATGGGATCCCCGACGGCGAATTGAACGACGAAGTTGGGATCGTTCGCTAGCTGCTGCATTTCGGCCGTCATGGTTTGGTTTTGTATCGTACGATACACGATACGATGTCTAGAATTCTCGTGACAAAAAAATTATGACGATTCAAGGGGGGGTCGCACTTTCCCCCCTTTATTTCCCCCCTCCACAATTTACCTCCCTCGTTCATCTCTCCTCGTCCGCTTCTCTGTCATCTTTATTCCGCTCAGGCTTTCCGCTCTCATTCGGCCTCTTTAGCTCGCCTCCCATTTATTGTGAAAACACAGGGAAATCGCATCGCCGCCACAGTCTAAAAATGGCGAACCTAACTCCGGAGTGGCAAGCTATGACAAAGCTAGTCAGTCAATTTTACGCCAAGGCAGACGCAGGTGAGGCTGATGGTCACTCATATGCGCATTGGGTTGGGTGACTTCAAAACGGCTCGGTATGGTGGCATAACGTATGCGCATTGGGTCGGGTGGCTGCAAAACGGCTCGGTATGGTAGCATAAAGTATGCGCATTGGGTCGGGTGGCTGCAAAACGGCTCGGTATGGTAGCATAACGTCGCGGGTTTTATTCAGCGATGATTTTGATTTTGCATCAATCGGAGTCATTGTGTGGTGAACTCTAATGTTTGCGGCTTCGCAGCTTTGCATCCGCCTCTTGAGTCATGCGGGGATGTATTTTTTCGTTCTCGTCCCTCCCCTCTCACCGTCCCCTCCCACCTAATGTTATATCAAGAGCCGTTTCGAGAGCCGGTCGACTGGCAAGCCTTGGGCCTTTTCGACTATCCCCAAGTGGTCAAAAAGCCCATGGATCTCGGCCTTGTAAAGAAGAAGCTCAATGAGGGGAAGTATAAAACTATACACGATGCCGCTGACGACATCCGCCTCATTTGGAAGAATTGTATGGCCTACAATGCCGACGGAAGTGATTTTTACAACCTGGCACAGGTGAGAAATCGTGTCGTCTCAATCATTTACCCTTTTTTTACGTGATTGTGGTTGTCCTTGAATTTTGTCTCAAACGTCAGAGCCTAACTCCATCGTAAAAATAAAATAGACCATGGCCAAGAAGTTTGAGGAGAAATTTGAGAAACTCTGTTCCCAGAATGAGGTTGGTGGTTACTCGGGAGAGGGGGGGCATGTCGATGAGCCCACCCTCGAGGATAAACGTGCGTTTGCGAAAAGTCTCTACAAAATATCCAAAGAAGAACTCGGTAAGGTCATCACGGATCTCGAAACAAAGTGTCCAAAGGCACTCATCAAAAATTCTGCGGAGGATGAGGTTGAAATTAATGTTGACAATATTAACGCGGTGGCATTTAAGGAGATAGTAGATTATGTGAACAGCTGTGCTGGCGTTGGAGGGAGTTGCTCGAGCGTCGGGGGTGGACGTAAGAAAAAGACTGTAAAGAGAGCTAGGCCAAGTCAGACGAAGTAATCTATGCGTATTGCGTGGGATTGTGGCATCAAGCTTGAATCATCCTCGATATTCATACTTTGTTGCGATCTTAAAGGTCACGACGAAAAAAGATTCCTTGTTGAATGTTTATCATAAATTCGATGGTATCATATCTATGTGCCAAAAATAAATTCATTAATGTTATCCTACACATGTGCTGCCTTTTTGGCGTTACTTCCTTGTCCACTTGCTCACTTTTGCCTTCAACGCAAATGCAGTTTACTAGCCCTGTCTTGGGACATTCGAGTTTTTGCTCTAATAATGTTGTTTTACTAATTCATCCATTGAATGTCACAGGCATTATTAATCCAAGATGCCGATCAGCCAAAACATAAAGAGCATTTCTGTTGAAAGACATTTCTTTATTGACGTGTAGGAATAATATAATGCAGATAATACATGTTGATTGTCATTGGCCAAATATGGGAACAAGTGTAGAACAAGCACGTTACAGGTATTTATCTTTTGTTAACCAAACAACACTTCTTGCGGGACGCGTCTTTCTAAATCATGATAACAGCCATCATGTTGTCAACTGCGAGAAAAGAAGAAGAAAAGTAGTTAAATATTTAGACGAATGCTCCACAGTTGTAAATAATTCTGGCTGTTCCCGGTATGTACTGGTGAAAACAAAGGTGGACGAAAAAGTTCGCTGTTGTTACGAGCTAAGCCTGCCCGTTTTGATCCTTTCATGATACATCCTAGCCGCAACCACACCCCCAAATTCATCACTCTCATCGTGATCTTTAAACTAAAGTGACGGGAAGGCACTGGCATCGGAAGTATCCAATCCCTTGCTTCCGCGCCCTCCCCCCCCCCCCCCTCCGCCTCCACCTCCACCACCACGACCCCCCCGTTCGCGACGTCCACCACGATCACCACGATCGCCACCGCCCCTTCCACCACTGCCTCTTCCACCCCCGCCACCCCGTCCCTCCCTGCGTTCACCACCCTCGCGGCGTCCTCCTCGTCCTCCATCAAGTCCTCCTCCATCGCGCCTTCCTTCCCTGCGCCCGCCTTCCCTGTCTTCAGTGATGGCACTCTTGATCTTAAAGTCAAGCACGAGCTTTTCTGGCTCCTTCTTCGCCGAGCCCTTCTTCTTCGGCTGCTTGCCACCTCCCATGACAAGGAAGTCAGCAGTCTCTTTCTTCGTAGGCGCCTTGCCAGCGAACTCGTCCTCAACCTTACGGGCCTCGAGCGGTTTAAATGCCTCTGAGTCAGGCCGTGCCTTTAAGGCCAAATATTCGTCATAGGACATCGTAGTATCCTCGGGCTCAGGTTCGGGTTCGGGTTCAGGTTCCTGAGCCTCAACCTCCTCGGATACTTCCTTCTCGGGCTCCTCCGGAGTGTCGATTTCCTCGCCATCGGTCACGGGCCCTTCGGCCTTCTTGGCGTCGATCTTATCAGATCCCCAATTGTGGCCTCCGCCACCTTCTTTCTTAATTTCCTTACCACGACCAGTGCCGGATCGACGATCGTAGGCGCGTTTACCGTCACGGGCTGGGATACGACCACCCCGTCCGCCTTTTTTGTCGCGGTCATTCCTGCTACTGAGAGCGAATTTATGGAGCACGGAGACGTGAAAGAATTAGATTTCGGATGCCAATATATACACCTACGTGACTACAGCACCAACTTACGGACGACTCTCTACCTTAGATGGCTCAACGACTTCCTTTTTCAGGGGAGGGGGGGCCTTCTCTTTCTTCTTCGCCAAAACAGGGGCGGGTGCCTTACCCTCATTGTCAGAGTCGTCTAGCGCCGCGAAAAAGTTGGACTGTAATAAACAAGACGAGTTGCAGGGCAGCACACCTCAAGTCAGAAAAGTAAAAGTGTTGAGCAGCGGGTCAGTTTGCGGCTCTCCCGAACTGCACTAATTTTTAAAGCAGATTGTAGGAGTATGATGACTGTACACACTGCTCATATTGCCTAGCTTTTTCTACGTAGGAAGGAGAGAAAACGAATGTGTCTTGACGCAACATATTCATGAACCCACCAAATCATTCAACCAACTAGCATCGGCGCAAACGGCAGGCAAACCCAAGACGAAATCATTCACTGATAGAAATCAATGGCATAATCTTACCATTTTGAATAAAGAAGACAAGCTTTGATTGGCAATTAGGAGGAGTTGGACTAGTTTGTTCGAGCTGCTAGTGTCTTATTAGACCGGCCTCCGTGATCTAAGAGGTGTTCAGAAGTTGATTGGGGGGATATCGCGAACGCGAGACGGCAATGGATTGTTGTGGTTTTGATCAATAAAATGCAACCACACATACAACATGGGGCGGCGGGAGGGTTTTCATAAGTGATGTGAGCGTGTGGTGATGGGGCGACGAGGCCAGTACATAGGAATACATAGTACGTTTTTTTCTTCAACCGTCTGGCCGTTTGAGGACGGGATGTATGGCTCGTGAGCGTACGTACCATGGTATATTAGATAATAATATGGTATCTACGGTTTATCTACAAGGAGTACGTACGTAGGCTCTAGGGTAAGTAGCTGTAAGTAGATTAATTGAAGGTCTCTATCTATCGTACGTACGTAATCTATCTACGATATCAATCGACCAAATCCAGAAGAAACCATGGTGTTCACCCATTCATGGAAGGCGACAACGACGCCCCCCCGTCCGCCGTCTCAGCAACAGCTACAGCAGCAGCAACAACAACAGCAACAGCAACAGCAACAGCAAAAGCAACAGCAGCAACAGCTGCAGCAGCAGCAGCTACAGCTCCCGCCCTGGTCATTGCTCTCGTCGACGGCTTCCCCGTACTCCGTCGCAGGATCCCCCGGCAACGGCGTCGTCCTCTCGGGAGGTCCGTCGTCGTCTTCGCAGTCGCCGATGACGCGAACCTACGTCCCGATGACAACCTCGACGTTCGCGCCGAATGCGACCGCGGACTTCGGATCGCTTCTCGCCGATTCCTCCACCCTGTTGTCGTCCATGGGGACCCCCTCCTCGACGGTGATGGGGGGGGGAGGGGGACTCGGGTACCGCGGAAGTTCGTCGACATCCGCCGCCGTCGGACTCCGCGGCGTCGGCGGAGGCGTCGGCGACGAAGTCACGACGTCGTATGGGGAGGAGTCGGCTGCACACCGCCTCCTCGCAAGGGAGGGGAGGGGATTCGACTCGGCGGATCTGGGGAGGCGGGCGAGGGAGCTCGAGCGTCGCGCGCTCGTCGGGGTCGTTAGTCGCGGCGGCGGAGAGGGAGAAGGAGGTGGAGGAGGGACAGGTGGGAGGATGATGCTCGGGGGGTGGGGGGGGGGGGAGGAGAAGAAGGATGGCGGTATTCTGGGGGAGGAGGGAGACGACGACTATGATGACGACGTCGGGTCGACCTCTCGACCGCGTCGTCGTCATCCGCGGGTCGACGACATCGGTAACGACGGCACAATCAAGGGCCTACTGGCGGCGCATCACAAGCACTGCGTCTCCTCGGCGATACGTGAATCGAGAGAATGGTGTGCGAGGCTGACACAAGAGCGAGTCGACGAGTGGATGCGACGCGATTGGGACTCGAGGAGGGGCGAATCATCAACCTCATCAATACTCGGACGACGCGATTATAGATCCTCTAGCGGGGTAAGTGCAACGACGGCCGGGGGGATTGGCGGGGGTGCCGGCATCGCCGTGGCATCGCGCATTCCTTTGCTACCCTTGGGCGACGAATCCACCCACACCGACGTCGTCGTGCCCTCGCCGCAAATTTTGCCGCCGGGCTCCGAGGCGATCGTCAGATCCCATCTTTCGGCGATAGACGGTCACCTGCGCCGTCGCTCGACGCCCCCCACGACGACGGTGATAACGACGACAACCGCAAACGTCTCAGCCGCATCGTCGTCTGATGCAATTGCCCTACTCGACTCCCTCGAGGGGTGCTCCAGGGATGCGAACGCCGTCGCAGTCGTCGAGTCCTACCACGTCCCCGAGGTCGTCAACGGGTACGCCAACGCCTTATCCCTACTTCGATCGATCGCTAGCTGTCGTGCTAGCCTCCTAACTCCCCGCCCGTCGTCTTCGGATGATGACATCGTTATCGCTGCGGACGTCTTGGGCGTGTGTCGACACCTGGCGATCCAATTCGCGTCCCATGTTCGAGAAGTCGTGAGGGAGGCGGAATTGGGAGGATGGACCGAATCGTCAACGACAACAGGAGACATTGGCACGGTGTCATCGTCGAGAGCAACAAACGTGCAGGACATTTGCGCGTACGCGTCGATCGCGGCAGGGAGGGACGTGGTTGACAGTCGCGGTGGTATTTGGCCGCGGTTGTTTTACTGTGAGTTTTTTGTTCCTTTCAGTTCGTTTTTTTCTTGCAGCCCCCCTCCCCCCCCCCGAAGGATATAAACCCGCCCCACTCATTCATTTTTCTAACGTTTTGACTTCTCATCTCGGTTCATTCTCGTCGCGTCTCCTTCTCTTGGCGTGGCGAACTATCCAAAAGGCCTGCGATGCGGAGACTTGAACGCCGCCAACATCGTCATTAAACATTACGCGAACGCTAGAGGTACCGGCGATGAAGACCCAAGTGTCGTCGATCCTGACGTAGGGGACATCGTCTCCCAATTGGCGGCGCTTCAGAAGACGCGAGAGACGATATTCGGGGGAGGTGGCGCTGACCTCGGCGCCCATCCGGTGCAATGGCCCGAAGCTTCTCTGCTTAACCCGACTCAATCCATGGTGCAATGCCGCCGCCGAGTGGCAGACTCGTACGAACGAACCAAGTCAAGGTCGTCGTCGTCGCGAACAGTGGAACTGCCGCACGCTCACTACCGCACGGCTTGCCTGGCCATGCTTGGTGGGAGCGAATCCATATCAGAGGCACCGATTCTCGAGGCCTCGGGACTCGTTACAACGGTCGAGGATTACCTATACGCGTCGCTCTGGCACGCGGTCTACCTCGCCGACGCACCCATATCGCCCGTAACTATGGTCGGCGGCGGATCAGAGGACGGGCTGAGGAAAGTGGCAGAAGCTGTCGCGCGGCTTGCATCACTCATCAAAGAATGGGGGCCGACATACTTTGAGCAGGACGAGCTCGACGCGAATGCGTCGCACGTAAGCGCCTCGGCGGCGGTGGCTTCGGCGGTGCGTGGCGGTGGCATGATGAACGATGTCGGTTCGTCGGGCGGCCCGGTTCGCGTGCCCCGTTCGGGGGGATGGGCATTTGCACTCCCGTTGCTGGCATCGCAACAGTACGCCTCGGCATTGTCTTACCTCGCCGAAGCGGGGAGTGGCCTTGGATTGCTCCAGGCGACCCATATTGGAGTTGCGATGGACGCAATGGGGATGTCTCTAGGCGACTTATCTATGGAGTTGCGGTCTAACGCCTCGTCATCGCGGGAGACGATCCTTCCGATGTTGGTGGCGTCGTACTCGGCGAGCTTGCAGGGATTGGATGTTAGTGCGGCATTAAAGTACCTCGTGCTTCTCTCTGGGAAGGGAAAATTTGTCAAGGAGCAGGTACGTATCCAATCACCATGCGATCAGCTCTAGCGATTAAGACAGAATAGAATAATCTCTCACTGAAACTCTTCCTTATTTTTGCATTACTTGCAGATCCTAAGGCTCATATCGGAAACCCGTCAGTTCGAAGCCCTTGTTGGCACTATAGAAGCCAACGGTTTGAGATCCAATGGAGCCCTTGATGCATTCTTTACGAAGAAGGAGGTGTCGTCTCTACTTCTAGACAGCGCTAATCATGCCATTCGGGTTGGCAACGCTGCGGATGCCGTAGAAATGCTGGTGCTTTCCGGGCGGTTCGGTGCCTTGTTTTCGTTGATGAATAGAGAACTCGCATCGTACTTGTACTTGAATTCTTCTACGGCTGAGGGATTTGCTAAAAGACAGTGAGTGTTGCTTACCTAAAGTTGGGATAGTTCTTCTCATGACATGTTGTATTACTAATTATTCTCCTCTCAATGTTTCTTCTTCCTATCTAGATTTTGGTTTAATGCCGCGAGCAAATTTCACGCTGTGCACCTTGCACATGGAAGGACATATGTTCAGAACTCTTTGGATGCAGAAGGAAACATGGCTTTGGGAAACACGTTTCAACTCCTAATGAACCTTGTGGTTTTCTTTGACCGTTGTCGTGAAAATCAGTGGGAGGGTGCATGGGTTTTGATTGATGATTTACAAATGGTACCTAAAACGGAATCCGAAATTACCTTGAAGGTAGAAGCGTTCCGTGCCCTGGACAATTGCGTAAAGCAGGTATTTCATCACGTCGTCCTTGCGGTGATGGAGGCACTGTGTCACATTTTTCAAATGTTGAAGCAGAGCGGTGCATGCGCGTCTGTCGATCAACTGAATGCAGTTGACCAGAGCCTAAACGAACTTCGAACCCGCGCGAGACTACTGGTGACTTTTGCACGGCTTCTCAACCTTCCAAGCTTGGGCGAGAATGATACACATGTTCGAATTAGCCAATTGGAGAGAAATATGATGTAAACAAAGAAAATGGTGGTAGATAACGGACCATAGAGAATTAAAAAAGTCCCAGAAACCTGCATAATACAATCACTTATCCACAATAGTGGCACTAATAATATGATGTCAATATGCTCTGTCACCCTCTTCGCAATCTCTATGCTGAGATCGTAAGAAAAGCTCTTTTCTCTATCCAGTCGTAAGAATTCTAAAGCGTCGCGCTAAAAAAATTGACAGTCGTTACAAGGGATTTTTTAGAATTTTGTATTTCGCATGCAGATGTCATTCCTCAGTATCTAGAGAGAGGCTACAGCAACAGAGGGCTTGGAAATTTGAAACCCTCTCAGAGAGAGTGCTTCATAAGTCTAACTTTTCTGTAGAATTTTAAGCCCTCTTATTTCTTCACTTTCACTAGCGCGCACACAACACGGGACAACGTCCAATACAAATACAACAACAACAACAACAACAACAACAACAACAACAACAACAACAACAACAACAA
>JALLBA010000800.1:0-13839 GCA_036939675.1 Cyclostephanos invisitatus
CTTCCTCGTACCGCCGCATTATCTGCCGCAACTCCTCCGGCGTGCGAGGCATGAACACATACTCATGAGATATGCTCGCGACGTGCCCAACAAACAACAAATAGAAGTTGCTATGATCTGACTCACAAATGTGCGTCAGTGGCTTCAACTGGCGGAACGACTGCAGCGTACCGCCAAGCATCGCGAGGGTACCAAGGACGAGAAGCTCGGCCTTGATCTTTAGGCGATCCGGAGTGTGACAATGGTGGCTTATCCGAATCCACCCCTCCGCAATAAAGTGATCAACAATGTCGCACACCATGTAAAGCTGGATTCAAAATCAGGAGCGAAAGCAACTTTTTGGGTTTTGCAACATCTTATCCATCATCTCCCTCACAGTCACCATACGGCCATTGGAAGCGCGCACAGCCTCGACGGACAAACACTCGCAATAAAAAGACGACATCTCGTATTCCCCAATGGTGTAGAAAATCTTGGGAGAAGCACGAACGCGCTGAGAACCCCCCTCGTCTGAACTGTCCTCACCGGATGAATAGTCAAAACAGTCCGAAACCACAACACGACTGCCCGGCGCTGACCAACGAAGAGGGTCAAAGTGCGAAATCTCATCGGCGGTCATCCGGTGAAGATTACAAAAAGCATCGAGAAATGGATCATGCAACTCGGAACAGATATCCTTAGCAACAGCGGCTCGGATGTCCCGATGCGACACTGGGCCACTAGCGGTGGCAAAAAGGTTGTCCAGGGCATCCGACGGAAAAGAGGCCATGGTGGTGAGGAGTAATTATTTCTAGTATCATAGAGGAGAGTGCGCAAAAACCTATCCGGCTATCTATCTGGACCTCTTCCCAGGAGCCAGATAGGTGCCTCTATCTGGCTCTCGGAGGCGGTCCGGATAGAGAGCCGGGAAAGTCTGTGCCAAAAAAGAGCGGGAAACGGGCTTTTTGGCAATTTTTTTTCCATTCAAGCCAATCTAATCACAAAATTTGGGCCGGATAGCCAGATAGATAGGTCGGGGGGAAATTTCATTCGTGGATTCTCGTGAAAACCTTTCGGATTTCTATTCACCGAATAATCCCGGAGATGTTACAACCATAGACTTGTTCGATTCTATGTTCCCGCCAAAAAACCCAAGATGTTCGTTGGGAGGTGCGTGGTTGTGTGGGATTCCATCCGCGATCGAAGAATGGAGGGAACATTCCCGCAAAATATACTTTGGCAGACGAAACAAAAAATCGTTCTCAACGACGATGGGGAGCGAGACGAAGTGGAGCCATGGCATACTGACGTCGTCGCGACGACAGCGACTCGACGACAGCGAAAGTCGTCGCGGGGGGGCTGGCACATTCGTCGCATATGTGCGGCGTGATCTTACCCACGATGATGCCCACCCCTCTCTCGCCCTCCCCCCCCCCTGCGCCAATGACGACATCGACTTCAACATCGACGGTGGGACATGCGACGACGATGCCAATCCGTTCGAGTGCATTGGTCGGATGCTGGACGACGGAATTTCGTACCGCGATGCGATGGACGGAGGGGGGATGGACGACGATGGATATCGTCCCCCCCCCCGTGTCGATGGGGCGTCGTGCGACGCGACGCACGCGAATGATGTCGACGACGATTTCGTCGAATTGTTATATCGCGATGATGATGATGACGACATCATCGCGTCCCGGACGAAATACTCGCTATCCACGAGCGCTCTACCCGACGGATATGTGAATGCGAAGGCCGCGCACGATGATGATAATGCCGCCGCCGTGCCTCCCCCGGAGATGACGTACGGGGGAGAGGATAAGGGGGGGCCGCCGGGGGCTGTCGGAATTCGACGTAGTACCGCACCGTGCCGTCGTCGTGATGGTGCCGCTCGTCCTCCCGCTGAATCGGGCCCGGGCCCGGCGGGTGGGAGCGGCGGTAGTTCCTCGTCATCGTCGGCCGTCGTCGAATCAGCTAAGAAGGTAACGCCCAAGCGCTTCACCTTCCGATCGTCGTCGTCGTCATCGTCTTCGTCGTCCACCGCCACGAAGGCGAGGAAGGAGGAGGAGGAGGACGAGGGCGTATTCTCGATCGGGAGGAGAAAGTTCGATGGTAGCGGTTGTAACCCTGTCGTCAGGACGCCGAGGGCATCGTCGTTGTCGTCGTCGCACCGCGGCGATTCGTCCCTCGTGCCATCCGGGACGAATCCATCGACGCGAAAGAAACGCAGGCTCACGTTTCTCCGTCCATTGCCGGACAGCTCGACAATTACCACGGCGATGACGACGACGGGCGAGTCCTCGGCAGGCCTGAAGGGGCGGGCATTCGCTCCCGCCTTCCTCGCGCGGGGAAATGCCAACAACTCGAGGAACGGATCGTCGTCATTCGTTCGGGACGTCCCGTCGGACGATAACGACGATCGATACGACATCGGCAATGCGCATAACGACGACGACTCGCCGCCGCTGCCGGGGGGGGACGCATCATCCGCATACTCGAGGAATATGATTAGCGGGCATCATCGCAAGCAACGGCAGTTGCTGCGGCGTGAACAACAACAACAAAAACAACGACGATGCCGTGCATCCCATCATCGCGAGACGGAGCTGGGATATCTGGTAAGGCGATTGCATTCCCTCCGCAATGCCGATATGCGAATGGTCGCGTGCTTGCGCGATGATGGCGGCGGCAGTTTCGGCGGACGACATCGACCTGCCGCCAATGCCGGAGTAGGCTCGAGCGTTTCGCTCTCCATCCCTATCCTCGCGTCGGTGCGCACACGACGTCGTACGATCGGTGGAGGCGGCGGCGGCAGATGCGATCGCAACTTCCAGGATTCTAAATATGCCTCCCTGTCCTCCGCATTGGACGTGACCGTGTCCCTGTTGTCGCTTCCGTCGTCGTCTTCGTTGTCGTCGTTTGACACAACTTTCAGCGAAGGCGGTGGGAACGTCGTTCTACTCGCTTACATGCATCCTCAACATACCGCGACAAGGACGACGATGACGACGACGAAGACGACGACGACGACGACGACGCACTCGTCGGGACTGTGGCGTATTGGACGGCGCGAAAATGGGATTACCACTCCCGGTTTCTATCGCATCGTCATGTCTCGCGACGTCATTCGCGAGCTGGGGAGTGTCGGCGATGGCCGTGACGTGCATTTGCGCCTGTACGGCGCAGTAATCGTCCCGTCCCCGAGGTCGTCGACGGCCGCGTGCGATGCGGAGCAGACGGATGGGAATGGAGATGCGAATCGAGGTGAAGACGGCGACACTCACGTGATGGGCATGCTGTCCACGATCGTGTGCACGAATATTTGTCATGAGTATCCAGCTGACCAACCACCTTTGGATGACGTTTCATTCGATCTGCTACTCGAATGCATTCGGGCACATGATTAGAAAAGTAAGAACCAAGCGATTTCAGAGTTCATCGATTATTCAAAATGTTTCTAAAAGTTTTTTTTTTTAGCGCCACGTGATGCAAGAAGCTTAAGAAATACTCACGAGAGAGCAAGCCAAGACCGCCGCACCGAAAGGCTTTGCGATGGAAATATCACGAAAGGATTTGGACAGGATTGCATCCTCCGTCTGCAGTCAAAGCAATGGCCATACAGAGTCTTGTGACGTGATGCGGAAAGAAAAGTTGAAACAATTAAGCGATTCTAGAGTTGCAGGATGGGCCGATACGCTGGCAGCCAAATGCAAGGCAAAGCTCGAGTGGAAAGAGGACAAAGCCAGACAAGAAGAAGAGCAGCGAAAGCTGCAGGACACTGAAGATGCCGAACGCAGACAAATGTTGAGGAAAGAGGCACTTGGGAATGCGGAGACGCTGCTTCGAGAGCAGACCGAGAAAGTACGACAGTTCCGTCAGCAACAAATGCTGGTGGACACGCTCAGCACGCGAGATAATCAACTGAAAGAACAAGAAGAAAAACTGAAAACTCAAACCGCGAGGGAAGAATTGTGGCACAAGGCAATAATGGACGATATTCAGATGGCGGAGAAAAAGTCTAAGCAAAAGATGGAAAAGGACAAGCAAAGATCTATGGAGCTTGCCATGGATTTGAGACGACAAAGAGATGAAAGAGAGGAGAGAATTCGAGCGCAACAACGGAAAAAGCGAGAAGAGGAATGTCACATTATCCAAAAAATAGCCAGGGACGAATCAGCAGCTGAAAAGGTAGGCATAAATAGGGCTTTATCTGTCATTGCGTATGTATGAGCTATATGCTAAATATTATGGTCACATCCAGGCCGAGATGGAGCTAAAGAGTGAACGCATGATCAAAGCCAAGGAGTCCATGGAGAAAAATGAGTTGCTACTCAAACAACGACAAGAGGAGATTCGAAGGAAAGAAGTCGAAGAGACGAAAAAGTGCGAAGAGGAGGTTGCAAAAAGGAATAAACTCAATGCTGCAAGGGCTGAACTAGAGAAAAAGCATTTCGACGATTGTGAGAAAGATTTATCCTTCATCATTGTGAGGATGTTGTAGTGCTCAGTGAATCTCATTCCATTTTATTTCCACTCAAGTAAATGCTATGAGGAAGGGGCTTTCAGACAAAGCCTCAGACATGCTGAAAAATTTGGCAGAGATAGAGTGCGAAATATTTGACAGAGGAGTCAAGTTGCACAATGAAAAAGAGAAGGAAAGGACCGAAGCAACAAAAAAAAAGCTTGAGCAGGAGATGGCTGATGTCGACAGAAGTCGGCAAAAACAACTTCATCGCAAAGTTAAGGATGCTGAATTCGAGAAGAAGCTTGGTGATCTCTATGTCGAGGAGTTGGCAAGGAACGCCACAGCACAGCAGGAACTGGAACACCAGAAACGACTAGAAAGAAGACGACAGAACATTGAACTGCGCAAAATACATCAGGACCAGATTCGCGAGAACGAGCGGAAGATAGCCAGAAACAAGGCAGATGCATCGATGGAAGAACATCACAAATATAATGAGTTGAAGAAAGAGGAGGACCTCTTCAAAGATTTTGCCACGAAAGAGATCGAATGTCTGAAATCCCAAGGCAAAAAGACGATCTTGCTTGAGAAGACTTTGCAGTCATAGTGAATCCTTACGCGACTCGACTCCTCCAAATCAGAGACACCAGCATTCATCACCCCGACCCGATGCTACAATACTACCACTACTACTTACTTCATCATCATCATAATATTACGTCTCCACCCCGAAATTTTTTAACTTCAGCCAAAAATAACATGCCCAATAAACTTGACACAAGACTGACCTTCTTTGGTCGAACCGAAGCCCACTAAGACCACATTTTTTGGCTTCTAAGACCAAGAGAAAGTCGTACCCCAACCCCACTGAAAAATCGCTTTTTGAATTACCATTTCTCATAATTTTACATGTGCCACTGCGCTATGGTAACTTTTTATTTCTTCCTCGCAAGCATCTGTACGGCATCATCGAATTTCAGGGACAAGATGTATCTTGGTGTGGCTCACTCCTCGCTTTGGCACTGTGGCATATGCTACGAGTTGGAGATCCGAAACAGCAAGAGGGGAGTTTTTCAATTGAAGTTGCTCCCAACTAAGAAAAAAATTACGTCCCAGACGAATCTGAATCATACGTGAGAATAACACCTCGCGAATGAAATGCCCCTCATGTCATTTTCAAATGACAACGCAATATACCTCTTTGTGATCCGATTTCAGGTGGAACGCGACACCTTCACGGATGGGCACAGAGAAACCAAAGGGTTTTCTTTCTTACCTTTACCACCGATAACCGTGCAGAAGAAACCTCATTTCAGCTTATTTGTCCATCGGGAAGGCCCCCGCGGATGGTCAACGGGACAACACAGTACAAAGCCAAGATGCAGAAGACATTTAATTTTTTCGGAATTCACACGTTCAAGGTTCCGTTAAGCTCTTCAAGTGGCTCGGGATCAAGTCAGTTACCGATTGAAGGGCAAACTCACTGATGATGGCGTTGAACGCGACGATGCATGGCTACAGGCTCACAATGTGCATAGAAAGAAGTATCATGAGCAATGGGGCAAGTGCACGTTCCTCTCAAGTGGTCGCCAATGCTAGCCAACCAATCTAGACAGTCGGTCAATCAACTCGCCACCAAATGTGACAAGCTTAAAAGCGGACCATGAGCCGGACATTCCATATGGCGAGAACATGTCTTCTAATTTCTGAAATGGTGATTATGGCAAACTGAACATACCTGATCAGATTCTTAACAGTATGTAGAAATAGACTTCGACCAATTTTCACATGACACAGGTACGTCGATCAGTTGTTGTCTTATTGTGTATTCTTCAGCTGATACTCACATCAATCCTACTTTCACTCAGGTGTTGTGGAAGGCTTCAAAGTATGATGGCTGTGCTGACTCTTTCAAGAAAATTGAAGGGGTTGAAGGGGGGTATTGTCATTTTCAGATGTGCTGCTATGCAGTGATAGGCAACTGCGCTATGGGTAGTCATAGATATTCTGATGGTAGTGTCAACTGGAAGGCATCCGTGTTAAATGACGAACTTCGGCAGTGCGGTACTAGTTGCACGCCCGAGGGCTGGTGCTAAGGGGTGACGATGAAACATGATTACCTGCTGTGCGCAGTGATGGATGCAGGGAATGGTACTGTTCGTGTGTTATTGCGGTTTAGTATTTATGAACGAGCGCTTGGCTTCGAAAGCTAGGGCGAAGACGAAATATGTCTATCTGCCGTGTGAAGTGATGGTTGCAGATAATGGTACTGCTCGAGTGTTATTAAGATTTCTCAATATTTATTAAAAAGCGCCTGTGGCTTCGAAAGCTCTTCGTTCCTTAAATCAGGCATCTGTTCACGTAACGACCAACGTCATGAAGTATGTACAATAGATGGAGAATGAACATGAGTCATCGATTAGCAACCATCTAGCATGCGCCAGGACCAAACATCATTTGATGTCGAGATTGCTCTCTCCTCGTCCAAAGAACGCCCTGTCAAGATTTCCGTGATGTTCAATATGAGAGAACGATGCCCCCCCCCCCGCGCTCTCTTTGGCTTTACAAATTATATGCTTCGACGAATGTTTCTTTCATTGGGAGTTTTCCGTTACTTTATCGGCAATCTTCGACTAGAGTCGGAAGATCCCAATCCGCATACTTCATGTACACGATCTTCCATGCGGCGACGTCCCCCTCGTTCTTCGCACCGACGAAACAACCGCAAAGGATATCGATTTGTTGGACATGCCGCTACTTTGGAGGAGGATTCCTCCAACAAGGACCACAGCGTGTCCAATACGCATGCATCGCGCATATCCACTTCTTCGTTTCCCCCCCATCCCCATCCCCATCCCCGTCCCCGTCCCACCGCCACCACCACAACCCCTGAATTTGGATTCAGAAATTTCTTTCTCAGTCCAATGAAATGAATCGATACTCCTATCACATCGCAACCCGAAAACGGATACGAATTCCTAATTTGACTTCTACGGAGAGCAACGGAGGACAGAAAATCGGAACACGAAAGCGTTTTTTCGGAACCCCAAAGACCAAGGAAATGTCGTTCCCACCCGGAAAACAGTTTTGAATTACCACACATGATACACGACCATTTCTCACTTATGTAGATACCATAATAATATCATTCATCTCAAGCATCGTCGTATCATTATTTTACGGACTAGATGAAGATATTAGGGTGTGGCTCTCTCCTCGCTTTGGCATTGTGGTCCGTGAGCTGCGATGGGGCCAGAGTCGGAGCTCCGAAACATCAAGAGGGGACTTTTTCGAATGATGTCGCTCCCTCCGAAGAGAAGATTATTTATGTCCAAGACGAATCTGAATCATATGTGAGAATAAGACTGCGTGAACTAGTCCATAATTATGTCATCAAACTCGAACAGCCTCTAATCGCTCAAATGATAACGTAATATACCTCTTTGTGATCCGATTTCAGGTGGAAGGCGACACCTTCACAGACGGGCACCGAGAAATGACAGTGTGCGGTCAAAATCAAAGGGTTTTCTTTCTTACCTTTACAACCGATAACCGCGCAGAAGAACTCTCGTTTCAGCTGATTGGTCCAACGGGGGGTGTCATTGGGAAGGCCCCAGCGGCTGGTCAGCGTTTCCAGGACAATAAGCAATACACCTTTCGGTATTGCGTTTGGACCGGATATCAGCACAGGTTGAAATTGAAGGATACTGGGGCTAACGGGATGGCGAGTAGTCGTTGATATCAATCCCTTGTCCCTTGTCCCTTGTAGAGTAGACTCAATGTTTCGTGCATCTAACGATTTTTCACCCCAGTGCTGTCAATTCGGAAAGGGAACGTACCAGTATGGAATCGACGGGACGAACATGTACGAGTCTAACATGCAGAACACGTTTAATTCTGAAGCAATTCATACGTTCAAGGTTCCTGCAGTCTCGTCAAGTCAGTCAAATTCAGGTGGCTCGGGATCAAGTCAGTTAGACGGCAGACTAGATAATTATGGCGTTGAACGCGACAATGCATGGCTACAGGCTCACAATGTGCGCAGAAAGAAGTATCACGAGCAATGGGGCAAGAGCTACGTTCCTCTCAAGTGGTCGCCAATGCTAGCCAACCAAGCTAAACAGTGGGCCGAGCATCTCGCCAACAAATGCGATGGTATCACTTTAGACACGCTCTACAAGGCAAAGGTTACGAAAGCGGACCATGAGCCGCTCATTGTATACGGCGAGAACATGGCTGCTAATTTTGGAAATGGTGATTATGGCAAACTGAAGACACCGGATCAGGTTATGACCAGATTTGTAGAGTGGGAATTGGACGTTCCCTTCCCTGACAATTTTCACATGACACAGGTATGTTTTGCTGACGTGTGTCTTGTCGTATTTTTATCTCCTGCATTTCACATCAAATCTAATTTCACTCAGGTGTTATGGAGCGCTTCAAAGTATGTTGGCTGTGCCGACTCCGTCAGGGCTATTGAAGGGGTTGAAGGTGGTAATTGTCATTTTCAGGTGTGCCGCTATGCAGTGACGGGCAACTGTGCTATGGGACTTCATAGATATGCAGATGGTAGTGTCAACTGGAAGAAATCCGTCTTAGATGATGACCTCAGGCAGTGTGGTACAACTTGCACGCCCGAGGGCTGGTGCTAGGGGCTGAAGACGAAATATGATTATCTGCTGTGTGAGGTGATGGTTGCAGAGAATCGTACCGCCCGTGCGTAATCAAGGTTCACTAATATTTATTATCAAGCGCTTGTGGCTTCGAAAGCTTTTCTTTCGTCTAACCAGGCGACCAACACCATTATGTATGTACAATGGATGGAGAATGAATGCGAGTCATTCAATTAGCTACCATCTAGCATGCGCCTGGACCAAACACCATTTGATGTCGAGATTGCTCTCTCGTTGTCCAAAAAAAGATCTAACTATGTCACCAAACCGAGCTGGGACGATCCTTCCCCAATTTTGCCCCCGTTCTCGTTCGCAGTGCACAGTGTTAGGCCCAACACCAACGCAAGCTCTCGTTCGCTTCGATGGTTGAGTCGCTTTTGACGATTGCCACATTGCCATACGTAGCTGGCGACGAGTTGAAAAAGAGGTAGAGCATCTCACGTGCGAGATTTTCACCCCCTCCGCCATGGACATTCACAAAACATTGTGCCCCTCGAAACTCGAGGAGGCCAGACACGTCCCGGGGATGAGGGATAGTGACGCCTCGGAGAACGGCGTTTCACCATAGGTCCGTATCGACAACCGACGCCCGACGCGTCATCGTCCCATGTCCCATCGCCATACGACGACTCAGCAATCATCGTCGAGTCCGCCGACACCGTCAGGATTGGAGGAGGAGGAGGATGATACGCCCATGGTGGTCACCTCGCTCGCGGTCATTAACTCCGAAGACGACGCCCACGCCGACCATGTAATGCGTCAAAAGCGCCGCTTATGATCTCTCTGGATTTTCTTGTTTGTTTGGTTAGAATTTCTTTTTTTCATTCAATATTTCACTTTCTGACATGAAAATCTTTCATTCGATAGCTATTAATTCCTACGTTCTTCTATTTACGAGGAAGAAGAAGAACTGAAAATCAGAACGAGAAAAGCGGCTGACATTTATTTTTCACTTTCGGTCAAATAATTGACGCCACACAAACATCCATTTCTTGTGTCTCAAGCATCCGTGCGTAGTCATCATATTCATTTCATTAAGACAAGATGAAGGTGTCTCAGTGTAGCTCTCTCCTCGCTTTGGCGTGGCCCGTGAGCTGCGATGGAGCAAGAGTTGGTGCTCCGAAACAGCAGGAGGGGAGTTTTTTGAATAAAGTTGCTCGCTACGAAGAGACCATATACATCCCTGACGAATCTGAATCATACGTGAGAATAAATTGCGTGACCTAGTTGCCCTTTGTTATCAAACTCGAACAACCTCTCTCATCGCTCGAATGAACTCATATCTATCCGACTTCAGATGGAAGGTGATGCCTTCACAGACGGGCACAGAGAATTGTCAGAATGCGGTAAACATCAAAGGGTTTTCTTCGTGACCTTTACCACCGATAACAGTCCAGAAGAGCTCTCGTTTCAGCTAATTGGTCCATCGGAGGATGTCATCGGGATGGCCCCCGAGAGTGATCAAACTTTCCAGGACAACACCCAATACACCTTTCGGTATTGCATTTCGGCGGGATATCAGCACACATTGAAGTGGACGGGCTCTGAGGGCAACAGAATAGTGAGTAATCTTTGATATCAACCTTTATATTTGACTTCATGCTTCGTGCCTCTAACGATTTGTCACGCCATTACTGCCACTGCGGAAAGGAAACGTTCCAATATGGATTCGACTTTAATTCAGAAGCAGTTCATACGTTCGAGGTTGCGTCAAGCTCGTCAAGTCAGTCCACTTCAGGTAATTTAGGTGACTCACGTGGCTCGAGTGGCTCGAGTGGCTCGAGTGGCAACGAGAGTTCCAGTAGTTCCAGTAATAGTGGTTCAAATCACTCATCATCAAATTCTGGTGGCGCGGGATTAAATCAACTTGCCAGCGGCAGAAGCATTGATGATGGCGTAGAACGCGACGATGCATGGCTGCAGGCTCACAATATGCGCAGAAAGAAGTATCATGAGCAGTGGGGCACGAGCTACGTGCCTCTCAAGTGGTCGCCAATGCTTGCTAACCAAGCTAGACAGTGGGCTGAGAAACTCGTCACCAAGTGCAATGCTAACCTAGAGATCACGGAAGCGGATCATGAGCCGAACATTCCATACGGCGAGAATATAGCAGCTAATATCGGGAGCGGAGATAACGGTGAACTGAAGACACCGGACGATGTCCTTAACAGATTTGTAGATATGGAATTGGATGTTGGCTATCCTAACAATTTTCACATGACACAGGTACATTATGCTGACTTCGTCTACATGTGTTTTCCTCTCCTGCATCTCACATCAATTCTACGTTACTTAGGTATTGTGGAGGGCAACAAAGTATGTTGGCTGTGCTGACTCCGTCAGGGCTATTGAAGGGGTTGAAGGGGGGTATTGTAGGAGTCAGGTGTGCCGCTATGCAGTGATGGGCAACTGTGCTGTTGGGGCTCATAGATTTGCAGATGGTAGTGTCAACTGGAAGGAATCCGTGCTAAACGACGACCTCAGGCAGTGCGGAACTAGTTGCGCGCCCGAGGGCTGGTGCTGATTATCTGCTGTGTGAGATGATGGTCGCAGAGAAATGTTCATGTTTTTTAAGGCCTAATATTTATTATTGCTCTTAGTTTCGAACGGTATGATTTCCTTAAACCAGGCATCCTTTCACCTGAAGACTAACTTCATAAAGTATGTAAAATTGATGGAGAATGAATGTGAATCACTCAACTAGCTACCATCTCATCCTTCGGGAGTTATATTATTTTATCGGCAATCTTCGACATAAGCCCAAAGATCAAATCACCACCAATCCTCAACGCTGCGTAATCCATGTACACTATCTTCAGGGCGGCGACGTTCCCCTCATTCCTCGCACCGACGAAACAACCACGAAGAATCTCGAACCGACGCGATTTTTGCCACTCATCATTATTACTAGTGCTGTCGTCGTCGTCGTTGCTTTCGAAGAATCTTCGTTCCCACAATTGAAACGTCGAGACATACTCGTCGAAAATGCGACTCCATTTAGCCCTCTTTTCGCATTCCCTCGTCGTGCCGCTTCTAGTATGGACCGCCTTGGCCGCCAACTGCGCGGATATATCATCGTTCCGGTGACCGCCACCGACGAACATCGCACGATGATCCAGAACCCTCCGTTCCATCCTTTGGAGAAATTTGCGTGTGACCTCTGTGCCACATTCGGATCGTCGCCTCGTCATTGTCACGTGTATGACTTTCATGAACGTGACAAATGTCATATCCGTGCGTTTACTCCCATCGTGTACACCCCCGCGTTGTTCGTACCATTCGGCTATTTGCCTTTCCTCCTGGAGCACAGTCGTACCGACAATGGACTCGAGCTCCGTAACATCGTTTACTACACCCTCCTCTATTAGGAATTTATCGATGCCCATCTTAGTTAACGCGGACAGGGATATCACCCCCACCGCTCCGGCTCCGGCGGAGGATTCATACAAGTTGTCGTACTGGTCGTCGTCGAGTAGCAAGGACTCGTCCACAAGAGTGTCCCACACGCATCGCGCGTATTCCATCAGCGATTCCCCCCCATCCCCATCATTACCACCGCCGCACTCCTTCCCTACCGAACCTTCGACATTATCCCAATTCGGACAAAGCTCGATAGCCCTATGTATTTCGCCACTGCGTAACTCTCTCACATCCTCCATGACGTCCGATAGGTGATTGTATATCCTGCGTCCCGCGAGTCGTATCGGCAGGTAATCCTCGAACAATATCGTGAACGCACGTATTATCGACGAGTCCGTCGATGCGCATTGCACGCCGTGGAAGAGGGTTCGATATTTCAATCCGCCGTCCCTCGTGCGCTGGTGGTGGCGCGTGCGCATCGGTCGTCGGGATCTTCGTCGCACGGCGGGATGACGGTCGTGGTAAAGATTGGAGGTCGACGTCAACGACCGGACGTCGTCCACGGTGTATGTCATGAAGTTGGATATCAGTCCGTTGAATTCCACTTCCAACGGCGTGCCGTGATCGATGTCGTAATCGCACCGTTCGTCGAGGCCGCTTCCTGTGCCATCGCCATCCGATCCCCGTCGCGACGCGCGCGATCGCAACGCATCGCCGTCATCGTCCTCCCCGACGTGCGGATGCGATTGAGGAGGAAGGGGAGGGGGCATGACATTCTCCTCCATGAGCTGCAATGCCATTTCCCTTATCTCGCGTGCCGTGGCCATCGTGCCGGTGCCGCCGCCGGCGATGGACGGGGGTGCATCCGTGGCCGACGCGGAGCTCGACGACGGATTGGCGTAAAATAGCGGGAGGAGGGGGGGGGTCGTTGAGGTGCCACATGCCGCGAAGCGCATGCGATTCCTAGACGACGATCGACGGATGTCACGACGGGACGTCGTCGTATTCGGCCTCGAGGAGGATGGGATGGCGAACGTCGTCGTGGTCATTGACGACGATGTTGACGCACCGCGGCGTCGCACCACGCCCCCCCCGTATCGTCGTCTCGAAAACGGCAGGGCACTGGCGGCACGGTCGTTTCCGTCACCGGCATGGATCAATAGCAACATCAACAGTACCGCCGACATCGTCGTTTCAAGGTATTGTGATACCTCTAATAAATGTGAGTAGGGGGGCGGGCGGGCGGAGGAGGGAGGAGAGAGAGTGGTGATGTGGCGGGCGGCCACAGTTCTCATCATCTCTCTATCAGTGCGCATGGAAATTCTACCTTTTTGGTAGAACGTGTTCCCATGTGAAAAC
>JALLBA010000801.1:0-14020 GCA_036939675.1 Cyclostephanos invisitatus
GCTATCCAGCGATTATATTCGGGAACATTTTCGAACAGCCACGAGAAAAGAGAAACGCGATATGAGAAAAAAAATCTGAAAAAAACTTTCCAGCTATCCAAGTTCCCAAACATAATCCCAGCCTTAAAATCGGTGTAACAGTTGGAATCTGGATATCGCCAATAGACGCAGTGAGATAGGTGTCTCGGTTTCCTATCTTCCAGAACCCGGCCAGTACCTCACACACTTCTTCCTGAAAAAAATGCGTGTTTTTCTCTTTTTTTTGCAACTGCAGCTACCTCTAGGTATGGTAGTTGCAGGTGCAAAACTCTCGAGCCAGTTCGTCAATGACATTAATTGATCCTCACTTTTGAGCGACTGCGAGGCGCACTCCACCAGCAGGACATAACTCAAAGCCGGAGCAAAATTTATTTATTTGCATCGTGCCAATGGTCTTTTATCAAACGTGTCGGAGGTTGGCGTTGGTGCCTGCTGGCAGCGCGGCAGCAGCTGCGTCAACATCGTTTCTTCTCGGCCGATACACTTCTTCCACGACGAATCAAAAAATTAATCATGTCGCAACTCAAAGACTGACAGCATTCGCAACCAGACCACTCGCGAAGCCGTACTCTCCCTACCGACCGCACTCTTCGTCTGCACCCAAAGAAGTGGCCAAAGATGCGGGAGGCGCATCGGGAACAGCGGAGGGGGGCAAGGGTTTCGTCCAGTGGTATGAAGGTCATCTCCAATCCCGACCCGTGACCACGAAGGCGATAACTGGCTCTATTCTTTGGGGGTTAGGAGATTTCGTTGCTCAAGTTGTACCCGCCGTCTTCGCAAAAGATGACGTTGATAATTCCACTACAGGGGCCGCCACGAATAATGAATTTTCGTATGATGCCCCCCGAACAGCGAAGGCAGTATTCTATGGTTTTGTTATCCACGCTCCATTGAGTCATTTGCACTATAATTTCTTAGAGTGGATGACCGTAAAAGCCGGACTGCAGGGTTTGACCATTACAGTCTTCAAGACTGTCATGGAACAGGTAAGCAGCGGAAATACATGCAAATATAATCCATGTAATTATTGTCTTGTACAAAGATGAAATCTAACATCCTCCTTTCTTCCTACTAACTCATTCGCTAGTTCGTCTATTGGAGCTGGTTTAGTAACTCTTTGTATCATGGTGCGATGGGTTTGATGAACGGAATGAACCTGACACAGATCTATGATCGTGTCGCCGATGTTTTGATGCCTACTCAGTATGCTCAGTGGACATTTGTAAGTAGAAATGCAGTGAATAACAATTCATGTGTATTCAGACCCCCGTGAACCAGGAAATCCTCACCTCATCTATTAACGCTTACAGTGGATCCCGGTGCAACTACTGAATTTTCAATTCGTTCCCGTGAGGCATCAACTAAACGTTGTACTACTGACAAGCGTTGTATGGACAGCTCTTTTGAGTGCGTGGTACCCTCCTGAAGAGAAAAAAGTGGAAGGTGAAGAAAAAGAATATGAGGGATGATATTAGTTGTGGTTGTTTCTGTTTCATATGTTCCATAATTGGTTTAGTTGCTTGTTTACATGTTACTATATTTAAGTTCCTTACGGCCAAGTAGCCCTCATTGTACCATCATTAGGATAAGGAGGAGTGCATGTCTGAAGACCATCATTCCAATACAAGCTGAGTAGGCCCGAGTTTGTAGCAACATATGCAGCATATCCAGGAGGGGACCACTGTAATATAGATGTGCAGATGTGAGGAACTTTGCGTTTGGAGGATCTGCACCAATTCATTGAATAAAAATGCATCTGCCAGTACAGAATTGGCAGTGGTATACTTCCACTGCAGCATAACCTTCTCCCCATAAATACCCATCGGGAGCTTGTAAGCAAAAGCGAGTACATTGATTGACCCACGCTGTCCGCCTGTTTACATGCCACATTCGGGATGATTTAGATCTTTAGGCATGAAGGATGGCCTCCTAAAGCTCAATCCGAAACAAAGACCAATTAATTCCAGCAAAGTCTTCGGGTTTAGTACAGGAGTTTGCATCATTGACGATGCATAAACATGCCTCCATGTGCCCATCGTGATGTGTGTCCAGATAGCTGCTAATAGTAATATCCCCCCCTTCAACGTAAATTCCGTGGGAACGCCTAGGCATGCTCTTGCCATCCGTATTCAACCAAGTGGCAGTTTCATAATTGTTCTCCTGGGGCTTGCCACAGATGCCACAAACGCCTCTGTTAACGTTGCGGCAATGTAGACAGTATTCGGCTGGAGGACACTGATCAGTGCATTCGGACGTGCTGATGAAGTCGTGGGCGTTGTATTGACGAGAACGGGGACTCTACGGAGTTTGATCGAGAATAGCGAACCAATGACGCAGAAGAGTGCGGGCGAAGAAAGCATATGAATGTAAAGAGAAGAAGTTGAACGATATTTTTTGGAGATGACGCATGCTCATCAGGTCTCACAAATTTAATACTCCTACGACCTTATCTCACCGTGCAGGATCTGTGGCCGTCGACATGAGGGCGGATGAAAAAAAGAGAGGACAGCGACCGCGACGAATAATGCGCCTCGATTCATCATGACTCTCATCTATCATATGCTTCTTTCTTTCACGAGCAAACGGGGCGACTAGTCAATTATATTAATGAGACTTCGGTCGATGGATGTCCAACGACGAGATTCACATTATTGGCGGATCAGAAGGAAGAGCAGGCCCAAGGCGGTTCTATTCCCGCGTACCGTAGAAACCGGGGTTTAAGATCCAGTTCCCGCCAAATTTCTTTTGAATTCCTTTTGGTCAAAAATTGCCCGTGGACAAAATTAAAGACTTGACTTAGATTCTACACAGAATTACGAGTCGGAATCAGATCTTGTATTTTGTCCAGGGACATTTTTTGACCAAAAGGAATTCAAAAGAAATTTGGCGGGAACTGGTTCTTAAACCCCGGTTTCTACGGTAGGGGTCGTCCGCCCACACTAGAGACGATAGCTTAAAAGCCAATTTAGCTAGTGACTGGAAATGGCCCGCGTATCTTGTGACGGAGAATGAAAGACCCAATGCACTTTTCACACTGAAGACTCGGACCGAGACACGACAACCCCTGGACAGCCTCACGCAGATATAATAATATGGCGAGGTTCAACTTACCGGTCGTTAAATAAATCGATTTACCTAACACGGATGTACCTAAACTTGTTTTTGGACAGGATCGCGTCCATAAATAGTAAGGAGATAACCAAAATAAGAAAGCCTTCGGCTGCGTCGTTTTAATCACTCTTGTGGGTCTCTGGAATGGTTAGGAACATCAACTAACCTGCGACAAAAGAAGCAACGACAATGTCAAAATTTTTTGCCTAACATATTCCTCACAATTCTTCGCCCGAAAATCAGTTCACATCAAATAAAATCGACCAACATGATGGAGAAGATGGAGGAGGCATTGATGGAAGTCCGGCGGGAACTCGACGCAGAACGCGCCGCGAGGGTGAAAGCCGAATATGAATTGGAGAGCTTCAAGTCGGAGATGGAGGAGGAGAATGCCAGGCTACGCGCGTTATTTCTCCAGGAATCGCCACGGCGCCTCCCCAGTGCCCAATCGCTCGTCGGGCGTCGCGCGCTCATCTTGGGCGGCGGACCCGCGGGCATCGCCCTCGCCGTCTCGCTATGCCGACGGGGTTGCATGGTGCGGGTACACGAGCTCACGACAGAGGATCAGACGAGTGACAAATGCTTTGGCTGGCTACTGATGCCAAACGGAGTCAAGGCCCTTGAAGAACTAGGCGTTAAGGAGCGCTGCCTACGCAAAGCGCGTGCCATAGAATCGACGGAAACGTACGTTTTCGAACAAGAAGAAGGGGACAGGGATACAATCGAGGGAATCTTCTCCTGCACACGCGAGGATCTGGTCTCGGGGATGATGGAGATGCTGCCGAGGGGATGCATCGTAAGGGGCAGTCGGATCCTGGAGATCGAGACAGAGGGAAATGGATCATCAACCACAGTCACCGCGGTGAAGGTCAGTACAACGGCCGGTCGGGAGTCGTGGCTAAGATTGCGCCGTCCTGATGAAGAAAATGACTTCGATTACGTCTTCGGGGCGGACGGGGTGAATTCAATGCTGGCACGCCGACTCAACCCGGAGATGTCGCGTCGGCCGGGTGGTTCTCACAACACCGTCGTCACATGCCTTAAGGATGAGACGCTCGCGATGCAGCTGGGAGCACGCTTTGTCAAGACTTACTTTAAAAGCGCAACGAAGAGACAGTGTTGCGCATTTGGCATGCTCTCGCCCGCCGCGGGGGCGGTGCTCGGCTTCATGCAGTTTGGCACTATTTCGCATGGCACGGCACCGCACGAGTCGCACGCCAACATTTGTGGTTTCATTATTGACGTACTTGGGCTTCCATTGGTGGTCGGAGCGAATGAGCCAGAAAACATAAGCATGCTTCGGACGTACCTTGGGGCGCTCTCCCGGTATGACTTTGATTATCACATCTGGCGCTTTGTGCCAACTGGCTTCGCGGAGCATAGTCACGGCGTGAATTGCGCGCTTTTGGGCGATGCCTTGCACCCGATGTCCGATTTTAGCAGCCAGGGCACCTCCTCTGCAATTTGCGATGCGGTTTTACTGGGTAAATGTCTCTCCGCGGAGGCTGCAGCGGACGGAGCGGATATAGCGATATCGGCTTTTGGACGCTATGACTTTGAACGCCGCATTGTTGTCTCAAAACATATTGCAGCCGGTGAACATATGAAAGAAAATTTTCTATCAGGAAGAGGCTTGCGGCGCCGTTCATTCATCACAAGTTTGAGTGACCATTTTGGCAGCAGTACCAAAGACACATCCAGCCGAGGAAGACCAGAGGAAGGATTTGCCGACCTCGACCAAGAAGCAGGCTCCGACACCAACGATTTCCTCGATCCGTTGCTCGTCAACATGCCACTTCTCTCTGTTCAGGCGTATAACTATCGCTGGGCTACTCTCCCAAGCGACGTCATCCCACTGACTGCGGCATCGTCTGACTTTCCTGTCTGTCCTGCAATCATCAGCGCGTTGAAAAACCATGTCACCCATGGCTACTTCTGCTACGGGCCAAACGAAGGCTTGCCTAGCTTCAGAGAGTCCTTCGCTGCATACTTTAGTGAAAGGCTTGCTCGAGGCGTGTCTTTCTGTAAGGAGGACAAAGAGGAGGGAAGCGTGCAATTCGGTGCAACAACTATTGAGGCAGGGCAAGTGATGGCGACTAATGCCGCGGCTGCTGCAGTTTATGCTTCAGCAGCAGCAACAATCCTCCAGCCCGGCGATGAAGCACTTGTTATGTCTCCGGTTGATTTTTTACTATCAAAGTCGGTGACTGGTATGGGTGGCGTGGTAACCCACTACTCCGTTAAAACGAGAGACGGCAGCGTGAATCCAACATTTGATTTGGCCGAGATGCAGACCTTAGTGACGCCTCGCACACGGATGTTATCGATCTGTAATCCACACAACCCTCTCGGACGGGCATGGAGTTTCAGGGAGCTTCAGGATCTAGTAAAGTTTGCAGAGACCCACGGGCTATACATTGTCTCTGATGAAGTGTGGAGTGACTTGGTCCACGCACCAAGAGTTCACATACCAACTGCGTGTGTCTCTCCTTATGCAGCCATGCACACTTATTCCATCTTTGGCTTCAGTAAATCGCATGGTCTTGAGGGAATGCGGATCGGCGCCCTTGTTACCCCGTCTGTCGAGCAACTGACAAAAGCTCTTGCTCTTTCGCACACAGACACGACTGCCAACGGCGCGTCTGTTGCCGCCCAAGTTGCAGCCATAGCAGCAATGACCGAGGCAGGCTCGCACACCGTGGGCTGGCTAGCTTCGTGGAGGCTACACCTGCATGCCTGTGTTAAGCATGCTGTGATGCGACTCAACAAAATGGATGGAGTCCACGCAATTGAGCCCGAAGCCGGCTTTGTCATCTGGGCGGACATCTCGAGGCTCCTTTGCAATAACATCCAGAATCCCAATACCCTCCCCAGCGCCGAGGAGCCAGAGATGGAACTCATGCAGTGGTTGATCGATGAGCATAAGGTGTGTATCATCCCTGGTCTTGATCGCTTCTTTGGGCCGGGCTCAAAAGGTCACATCAGGCTCTCTGTTGCCACTTCAAAGCCTATCCTTGATGAGGGCCTTGACCGTCTTGAACGCGGACTCAAGTGTTGGCTGCAAAATGCTCAAACAGTACGTGAGCCGGTCACATTTGAGACAGCTCAAAATTCGATCACAACTGAGACAGCTGCAGAGAGCACAGACTCAAGTGTTGGTTGCAAAGGTCGCAATACTCTCTTACTACGCGGCGTCTGGTCACAATTGAGACGGCTTAAAATAAATCCTGGTGCCATGCAAGCGAATCGGGCTCAAGCGGGTAAACCGCTGAGATCCGATCCGTTTCCCACAAATGCGTTTTAGTTTAGCTTGAGAAGAGTAAGAAGAGAGCATGCCTATCTCCGTCGGAATCGAGCCCTGTCAGATAACAACAAGAAGAATAATCGAAAATCGTAGCGAGAAAAATGGGCCTAATAATTTAATAGTGTATAAAATGTCGTGCGTAATTTTCAAGACACAGATTTATCGCTCAAGCAAGCGAAAACGAATTCCCCGTGCTCATGCCGATGTTAAGACCGCCGCGTACGTTCGATCCAGCGTCGTAGTGACGATATTGGTGATACATCCCTGAGAACAACAACGTGCCAAACATCGATTCGACATTCGCGAGGCACAGCGAGTCCAGGTACGGTCGATCGGGGATTATCCTGAGCTCAGGCGGCGGTACGACGACTCCGGTCCCGGGAGGAGGAGAAATTCGTCGTTTGATGTGGTAGATGCCGAGCCCGACTTCGTGACCAGGTCTAAGTGACTTGACGGTGAGTTATCGGCGCGGTCGTCCCGTTGCAGATCGCCGTCCGCCTCGTAATGCGACTCGAGGGAGACGGACTTCCGAGCTAATGGGGGGCACACATCAAATATCTCGACCCTCATCGTGCAGCGCACGGGACGTCGTAACAGTATTCCCCGTCGGGACACTCCCATGACTCGCCACACTCGTTCATGCACTTCAGGGCCTCGTCTCTATTCGCGCCGCATTGATACATAGTGATGAGCGGCGGCGCGGGAGTGTCGGATACTGTCGAGATCGGCGATATCGTCGGCGACTTATCGGTGGAGATATTCGACGACGAGACGATCGATGCCGAAGTTGGATCCTTACATTCGATCCAGAAACAAAATTGACCCGCGGGGCAGTCGATGAGGCCGTTCGGGCACGATATCTCGCATGACGACGCGTGATCCGAATCGACTCCGCAGCCGAAGGAAATTTCGGGTGCGGTATTATTATCGGCCTTGGCGGGCTTGGTATCTTCATCGGGTGATCCCGCGCGCTTCTTGGGCTTCGGCTTCGGCTTGGTCTCCCATGCCTGGGCCTTGATCGACTTTTCCTCGTCGGGCCTCTCGATGCAAGGAACTACGAAGCACATCTCATCCGAGGGACAGGTGCCATGATCGCAGCTATGGGCATCATCGAAACAATTCTCCTTGGCATTGCCCTCGCCGCCGCCGCACACATATTTGTAAGTGGGCTCCTCCGCAATACCGTCCTCGTCGGTTATGAAATCCTCCGCGAGACGGTGTATCTCCCTCCACGCGAAGAGCTCCTCGAAGGTCCTGCCGCCGCATTCGATGTCCGAATTATCGATTTTGTACTTCGCGGCATCCAACAACGGCGTCGACATATCCCCCAGCATGTCCGATCCGTACTCGTTCACGAATATTCCCCCGGCGTGCATCGCGGCGTACTGAACCTTGAGGCATATCGATCGCGGATCGTCGTAGGATATCACGCCGCCGTCGAACGTAGCGAGGGGAGTCCTCGACGACAAATCGAAGGTAAGGCCGAGATACGGCATTTCGTCGTACACGTCGCGATAACGCGGCGATCCGTCATCGCTCCCCGGCCAATTCTCGACGTCACCGCACGATCCCGTCCAATCGACGATGCACGCGTCCCCGACGCTTTCGCCCCCCCTGTAGCTGTGACCCCGAAACGACAATCCGATGTTGATCTTGTCCCTGGACATCCCCCCCTCGACGTACCATGCCACGCAGCCGCTCACGGAATATCCACCCAACTCCCCGTCCCCCTCCCCCTCCCCCATCGACGACGACGACGACGACGTATCGTACAACGGCGCGTTGATACCGACGATGCCATCCCACGGACCGTGGAAGTCGTACGATAACAGGTTGATTTCGGACAATGCACCATCGAGCGCCTTCACGTCGATGTGTTCCATGTATTCGATGTCGCAGGGCAACGTCGCCGTTAGGCCGTACGCACGATCGTCGATCCGCTGTCCCTCGATCGCCATGCGTATGTCATTCAGCAATAGCAAGTAATTCGACATATCGTCCTCGTCTTTCGGGAACTAAAAACGATGTGCATTATTTTGTGCAGGATGCGTGATGTGGTAAGACGAAAGATACGCAATTCGGTTTGATCCGAGTGTGGAATCATGCAAGTAAACGCATGGGAGAAGAAACAAAAACGCACCTGCCATGCAATGTCGAGTCCGTCGAAATCGTTACTTATCATCATGAACGCGGCCGTTTGGGCGAACTTTTGTTGCCCATTATAGGAAGAGAAGGAAAAATCGAGGGAGGTGATGAGGGCGACGGTAATTCACGAGTATGATCCCATCGAAAATAAGGAGAATAGGAGAACCTCGATGCGTGCGATATGATCCTCCCCCCACCCCCCCATCTTTTCATCTCATCCATCCTCCCATCGAAATATCCCGACAAGGAGCAACTCACCCTCGTCCTGGCATTCGGATCGGATGCCAATATCGAAAATTCCTCGTCCATCATCATCATCATCCCGTTCGCCCTCCTCCCGCCTCCGCCGACTCCTCCTCCTCCGACGACGCCGCCGCCAATGGTCGGATATACCTCCACCCCATTCGCGTGCGCCATGCCCAATAATCCCATGTCGTGGACGTGATGTCCGCAATTCACGATGTCGTTATCCTCGTTGTCGTAATGACAGTATTCCACGTCCGCCGTCGATTCGGGATTCCAATCCCTCGGACCGAACAACGCCTGTGAATCGACGTTGGCGTCCGCGCCCCAGAGCGATCCCGATGAATTGATGCGATACGGTCCGTACATGATGCGGGATAACTTGGCATAGTCCACATACGGCGGCCTCGCGCGACCGGAGAGGTCGTCGTAATTGCTCGGGCCGTAGTATGCCATGATCCTCGTCGCCCCCCCGTCGGGAGGGACGGCGCGTGCGCGGACCTCGGCATTCGCGAACGACGACGGAATCTTCGCGGCGGGCGGGGAGGAGGAGGAGGAGGAGGTGGAGGAGGAGGAGGAGGAAAGTCGGAGGATCAGCAGCGGCAGAAGCGTCGATCGGCGATCGACGACGTCGCGCCGTCGTCGTCCTACGCGGGATGGCGACGGCGATTGCCTCCAAAGCCGCCCACCGCATCGCGGACCGCGCCGCCCTCGACATTCGTCCTCCCGTCGCCGCCTCCGCCGTCGCCGCCGCGTCGCGGCGTAGTCGTCGGACATGGCGCTCGTCGTTCGTCGGATTATGTGGGCATGTCGATCTCGATCCTATTTTCACGTCACGTGTGTTTTGTTCTTCTCTCACTTTTTTGGAGCGTTTTGGCGGCAAGCGACGGAACAGCCCCCCCCCCCCCAGTAGCAAGCCTGAAAAAGCGCCCAATGGCATCGTGTGACTCGACGCCGGTCTCATATCTGGGAGAGATGGGAGTCTCGTCTCATTTTTCCGTCGATGGTTCAAGCTTCGCGTAGTTTTCTTTACGATATCCGAAAATTCGCCTGCAACGAGACGGACAGATGCCAAAAAAAAAAACGGTGCGTGGCGCGTGCGGCGTGGCGATGATTTTCATCGATGTTTGTTGTGCTCGCATTCTCATTCGTTCCCCAAGAGAGACAGAAGAAGTTGTGTTAGTCGACGCAACAGGAGTAAACATCGCCGCCGTGGGTGACAGCGAAGGAGGGGGCCGGGGGGGTAGGAACGGTGGGTAATAACCCAAATTTTAGAGAGAGGTGGAGACGATGATGATGTGCAGAATTCACCGGCTGCCGACGCCGCCCCGCTCCTACGTCTCCTATGCCTCCATCGTCGGACGCCGCCCCTCGTCGTCGTCGTCGTCGTCGTCGTCGTCGTCGTCGTCTTCGATCCACCGGCAAAACGAACACCGACCGAGGGGGGAGCAGCGGCGGCAGCGTCCGATATACGTGGCATCGACACGTCCCGATGTCGGCAAGACGTCGGTGTGCCTCGCCCTCGTGTCGCACTGTTCGCGCATGATGCCCAACGGCATCGTGGACGTCGGATACATGAAGGCCGTGGGCGAGAGGCACGTTCGTGCATCGACCGACGATGCGACTGCCGATTGCGACGACGACGGATATGGCGATATGGCGGCGGTCGTCGACGACGACGTGATGTTGCTGCGGAAGCACTTCGGCATGAATCACCTGAGCATCAAGGACATGTCCCCCGGCTCGTTGATATTGTCATCGTCGAGGGACGGGGGGGGGGGAAGGGGGGGGGACGACGAATACGCGAGGTCGTACCTCGATGGCGAAATGACGAACGACGATGGATTGTTATTGGACGGCATTCGTCTCGCGTACGACAACATCCTCGGCAGCGTCGGGAGGAGGAGGTCGACGTCGGACGATGATATCGGCGACGACGCGGAC
The DNA here is from genome assembly GCA_036939675.1 of Cyclostephanos invisitatus. Taxonomy (NCBI): domain Eukaryota; phylum Bacillariophyta; class Thalassiosirophyceae; order Thalassiosirales; family Thalassiosiraceae; genus Cyclostephanos; species Cyclostephanos invisitatus. Next base: position 10,787 of record JALLBA010000801.1, read on the forward strand.
GACGTCGTCGTGATCATCGAGGGGACCGGACACGCCGGAACGAATTCCATTATCGGGGCCGAGAATGCCAGGGTCGCGAGCTCGTTGGGCGCGGACGTCGTATTGGTCGCCAACGGGAGCGGGATCGGGGGGGGGGGGGGACGGGGGAGGCGTTCGACGAGTTGCACGTGAATCGTTCCCTCTTCATGGCGAGTCGAGAAGCAGGAGGGGACGCATTGCTCTCTCCCTTTTTTTCGCCCTTCGTTTTTCCGTCATCGGTCCCCCACCACCGCCATTCCTTTTCCCTCGTTTCGTTTCGCACCCTCACACGAAATTTCGCGTCTCGCCATCCCCCCCCCTCCTTTTCTTTCCACGGAATGCGCTGTGAAANCGGCGTTCGGATCGCGGGCGTGATCGTCAACAAGGTCGATCCGGACGAGTACGAACGAACGAGGAAGTACCTAACCATGGCGATCCGGCGTCATTGGACGTCCACGTCAAACGACGTCGACGGAGGCGTCGTCGTGCAACAACAACAACCGCCGCCGCCCGTGCTCGGCATCGTCCCCGATCGACCGTACCTGGGATCGCCGTGCCTCGCCGACGTCGAATCGATGTTCGGCACGTCCCTCCTCTCCGGTACGGATCACAGATATCGTCACTACGACGTGGGATCGAACGTACGTGGCGGACGCAACATCGGGATGAGCATGGTGACCACCGACCTCGCGGCATTCCTACGGACGATGCAACGACAGCCGGAGACGGGCAGGACGATATTCGTGTGTCACGTCACGAGGGACGACGTGATATTGGGTTTCCTCGGGGAGTACCGCCGTCGCGCGGCACGGGGATTGTCGTTCGGCTCCGCGTTGGTCATATGCACCGGATGCGACGATGGTAGTCGGGGACTGTCGACGGCGTTGGGACTCGGGACGGAGGTTAGCGAGATGATCGTGGACGGCGGACCGATGGGTCCGCCGGTCCTCGTCGCTTCCGGGATATCCCCCGCGGAGGCCGCGAGGAGGATAAGGACCATGTCGCCCAAGTTCAACCCGAGCGACGAACGACGTGTGTCGAGGGCCGCCGAGCATTACGAGCCGTACATCGATTTCGAATTGCTCATGCGTAGGACTTCTAGTTGATGACGACGGGGTCCTGCGCGAGAGGAGAGCGCTGCCTGATTGATTTTATCGTTCGTTGGGCGAAGGCGTGTGGAGGTTTGTCGCCTGATCGGCATCGACCCTCTGGACACGTTACCACAAGAAGCAACCGGGAATACGTTTGTTCATTTGCCCGAGCAATGAATCTGTGTCGTTATATTAGGTTTATCATTTTAAAGATAATTAGGCCAATTGCTCTCCCCCCCCCTATTGTACGTTGCACTCTTTGGCAGTTATTTGACTTGGTCCATACGTTGAAGCAAGCTGCTAGACAACACTAAGTGTTCATATACTGTTTCCATATTTCTGATGATAGAATGATTGCCTCTGGTGTGGACGGATTATCTCGTGGAAATTACGATGCTGGGATCTCCCTGGGATTTGATGTTCGCCAGTTCATGCCATTGAACATATCAGCCTGTGATGTGGCTGGTGATGTTTTGGCCGATTGGTGCAATAGTTTAATGGGGAAGGACTTTGCACCTCTGCTCACTCCTGTGGGGTGGTCCGAGGAAGGACACCGTCCTGGCGTCCATGATTGGACCCCCCCCCCCGGGAGCAGCGTTAATTGTCTAAAGAAGCTCTCCAGGTCCCGTCACAAGCGTCCTTTAGAGGTCACTCATGTGGTGATGATTTCAAGATTATAGGATGAAGAGTGGCGATATCGTTTTGAAAAGGAAGTTGACTTTTGGTTTATTGCACATAACGGTTCTGTATGGCCTCACTCTGCATTGGAACTATTATTGGCCTGAATGTCCTTCCCAATTCTTTCTCCTTCTAGCCCTTTTCCTTGGCAGGTCAAACAGGAATGGAGGAGTATGGTGGACCTGGGACACGCCCTCTCGCAGAATTATCTGAGCAAGCCTTCGCTTGCACCGAGGACATTTTCCTGTGTGTAGTGCAGCTTGATGCGCCTCCTGCTTTACAGCACACCCAGATGCCCCAAGATTTCAACGGGGCTTCCTTAGCCAAGGTCTGCTCTAGGCTGGTGGATAACTTCCCCTAAAATGGATTGTTACAAAGTGAAAAACGAAGTGACATGTACTCCAAGAGAAAATTAAGAGCTTATTTTAATGCTTAAACATGAAGTGGATCGCCCTGGCTAACGCTAGGAGGAAGAGATGAGACCTGTAGGATTCTACAGGTGTCTGGTACATGTTCATGATGTGCTTTTGATGTTCCTCCTCGAGTATGTACATCTGTAGGAGAGCTTGAAGATCTCCATTCAACATCATGTGATGTGGTGGATCCATTAACAATTCCTGGTTGGCTCTACAGGAGCATCAGGTGATGTGTTAGATCTCTGATGTCGGTCTACTGACATCAGAGGTTCCACTTGGTGCTGATTAATCTGTTGGCACGTTTTTGTGTACTTAATGTAAGTACTGTACACACCTAATGTCTGGCCTTGGGTCAGGCATGCATAATTTGTAACAATGGTTAGAAATCTAATTTGTAACAATGGTTAGAAATGTTACTGTGCTACAGGAGCATCAGGTGATGTGTTATATCTCTGATGTCGGTTTACTGACATCAGAGGTTCCACTTTGTGATGATTAATCTGTTGGCATGTTTTTGTGTACTTAAGGTTAGTATTGTACACATCTAATGTCTGGTGTCAGGCATGCCTAATTTGTAACAATGGTTAGAAATGTTACTGTGAACTCTGGGCTCATGTCACTCGCCCCCACGAATGAAGAATCGGCGTGGCACTGGGAAGAAAACCTCTGAGAGGAAAAAACAACCTCCGAGTGGGAGTGGCATTGCGTGTGTAGATATTTTTTGATTACTCACAACAAGCATTAGCCTTTTTTGGAAGTAGAGACTAAATTTTGAGTTTTAATTTAATAAAAAAAAACGATGTAAATTCGTCTGATTTCTGATTTGTTTCTGCATTCAACCCTGATTGTGCCATTTGTATGAACTGACGTGATTGTCCTTGGTTCACTGTCATACTTGGTTTCTGCTTTGTGGAGGATACCATCTTTCCATACAAGTACTTTTCCACCAACTTTGTAATCATAATCTATGCGTGAATTGTTTTCACGTTTTGTGTTAAGATCAGTTTGGCGTTGCCTGTAGTCTCCTATTT
>JALLBA010000802.1:0-16155 GCA_036939675.1 Cyclostephanos invisitatus
GGTGAGGGCGCGTCTTCTTCACCACTGTCTTCCTTGCGTTCTTCAAGAGGAGCTCTAGCCATCTGCGAACGAGTCCTATCAGCAGGATTTGCTCTGTTATAATGTTGCTTGAGACGGTCAATATTTTTGCCAGAAATAGGCTGAATGTAACGACCGGCACCTACTTGATTATTGAAATAGGGCGCTCCTGCAATTGCAAGGGAAGGCGGTATTCCGTCTTGAAATATGAATGAAAGAAAGCTAAAAAGAGAACAGAACAAGATAGAATGTCAGAGGGGGGAGGGAATATATACCTCATCATAATAAAATAACACAGGGGGGATGCTCACTTATGAATTCAGCAGGATATGGGGCATCCATGACACTGTTGTCACCATGGACACAAGAACCGGTGTCCAGTCCTCCCTCAGGGGGGAGGGGCATTTGTCACATCAGGTGCAGCTACTTTGGGGGGGGAGGGCGCATCTGGTAGAGCTGCTCGTTGCTCAGTGGGATGCTCACCAATGGCTTCAGCTGGAGCAAGTGCATTTGCGGCACCGTCATTATAGTGGACACACAAACCAGCCTCCTCTCCCCCAGGGGGGGTTCGGTTATCACATTTGGTGGAGCTGCTTTTTTTGGGGGGGGCGCATTTGGTGGATCTGCTTTTTGCTCAGCAACAGAAGCGGTGGCTATGGTGGATGCTGTAGGATCATGAGTTGCGACACCAACGGCAGCACTAGCATTCGCGGCGGTGTGTGCACGCGCCACGGCATCACGGGCACAGGTGAAGCATCCACAAGTCATGATGGGGACGAGGGGTAGCAGAATACGAAACCACACATTTGTGCGTTTGGCCTTTCTGTTTCCCACACTGCACTTTTTCGCTGCTAAAAACCCTCACCAAGTTATTTCACTTCTAAAAACCCTCACCAATTATAGCTCCCACTTATTCACTTGATATCAAACTTTTAAAAACCATTCACCCATCTCTGATCTGATCTTTTTATTCACTTCACCTTGTAGGATTTTTAAACTACCACACCGACTAGTGACAACTTTTTAAATCCCTCACCGCCACTGAAACAACTTTTAAAACTCCTCCTTCCGGATCAAATTACTTTTAAAATACCTCACTCATAATAAACGACTTTCAAATACTTTGTTAGTCGGGTGTCTAGTTAAATTTAGGAAAATTTATTCAACCTGATTTAAAATCCCACACCGGTATTGTCACTTTTATAATACTTCACCTAAATAACTAATTTCTTAAATCCCACACCTGTCTCCATCTAACACCATTTACACCGCACCCTCTCCATCCCACACCTATCTCCATCTAACTCCATTTACACCGCACCCTCTCCATCATCATCATTACCATGCTGCGCACCCTCCAAGATTGACAAGCGATTTTGTCTTCCCTCCCTTGATTGCACTATTTCCCACCTTCATCACATCGAATTTATCTTCTCTCATTTGATGGCAAAAATAATGTTTATTTATCCAGTCAACGCCGCCTCTATATCAGAAATATTGCAGGAGATGCACCATCACAGATTTTCCGTCCCGATCGGCATCGGTGATGCGGGGGCCAATCCGAATGCCGTCGACTTCGATTGGGATTACCTTCGTGGTAGTTGTGATGCTTACGTCAAACGACTCAACGTTATGTACGAGAACAATCTGATGGGATCGGGCATCAACATGCTGCATGGTACAGCCCGATAGGAGCGCGACGGCGACGGCGGTGTGGTCGTGGGAGTATCTCCGGAAGAAAACACGGGCACGATCAACGCTCCCACATGATATTACGTGGCGAGGCACGTCCAACTCACGACGGGCGGGCGTCCAATGATGCCGGATAATATCATCGGCGCAAATGACTATGCAATCACATCGGATGGGTTCTTCGACCTGGCCCACCTCCCCAAGAAGGTCGTCATCGTCGGGGGGGGGTACATCGCCGTGGAATTGGCGGGGATACTGAACGCCCTCGGATCGGACACGTCCCTCATTTTGCGAAGAGAGCGTGCACTGCGGGACATGGACGAGATACTATCGGATACTCTCGACGTGGAGATGAGACGGCGGGGTATACGCGTGCATGGTCGGGGGTGGGGGTATGCGAGGACGGTGGTGTGACGAACGAGACGACGAGGAGCACGAAGGTCGTTTATCTCAATGATGGAACGACGATCGTGTGCGTTGACGATGTCATCAGTGGGATCGTTGAACTTGGCCGAGGTCGGATTTTGCCTCACTGCGGGTGAGGGATTAGAAAAGCCCAAACAGGATGGGAGAACAAGAAAATATTCGCCAAAAATAGGCCTCTCAGTGTGGTATAAAGAATGTGCGAATCTAGGTGAGTATAAAATAAAAGTTAAAAATCTATCGGTGTGGGATTTAGAAGCAGCTGTTTTTTAGGTGTGATATTTAAAAAGTCCTAAAATACACATGGGTGGTTTTGGACACAATTTTGATGAGGTGAGGTATTCAGAAACTTTGGTGTGCTACAGTGAAGGATTTTAAAAGTCTTAAACTCGGTGAGGGTTTTTAGCAGCAAAAAAGTGCAGTGTGGGAAACGGAAAGGCCAAACGCCCAGGTGAGTGGGTTTTAGCTATTTTCCCTAAAATATAATTTTGGGACAGAGGAGTTTTAACGAAAACGTTCGCCCATTGTAATCAGCATGTTAGAGAATATTATGGCGCCCTTGCACGGTCAAATTGTCCATTTTTTTGTGTTCCTTTCTGAGAGAAATTTCTGGTGTGTGCCGATAAATCCCATGCTGGGTAGGAATTTGAATTGTCGTAATTTTTCAGAAACTTACACAGACACACATGTGAAACACTGCAACATGATGTTGTTATGTTTCGCACCGGGAAGAGCCCCCCCCCGCCCCCGTCACTCTACCCGAATTGATGCCATCCCCGTCCCGTCAAAATTGAACACTTGAAGGTCGATAATAGTGTGCCACTGTCTTAAAGCGCAAGGGCGAGGTGACCGATGGTCAAAAACTGAGCGCGATCCAGTGCGCTCGAATAGACCTCGTAGATGACATAACCTTGCCCCTGCTTGAACACTTAACTTATCAACATGGATTCCTCGCTCCCTCCCCCTCCTCCTCCGCCTTACCTTCCGCCCCAGTCATCCAAAGTCTATCTCGAACAACAACATCGAACTGACTCATCTCAAAGATTGAAGCCGCGACAACTTGACCTTCCACAGCAGAAAAAGGCCGACCAAGCACTTGGCACGTCAAGGAAAACTGAGGACGTGGAGGAGTACGAGGACATATTCGCTGGAACATCATTCGCATCTTCACTAGGATCGATGACAGATTCTGTACATTCCCATTCAGCTCCCGCCCCTGCAACTAAGAGCGAGAAAATTTTCCAAGCGGATGGGGCCAAAAAGGAATTCAGTAAAGGCACAAACGGGAAAGAGAATCACTCGCTAAAGAGGTACGATGAGGTCAACAACGTGTTCATGAAATCGAAACCACAGCCGACTACTTCGGTGCGCATCGCTCCCTCTATTAACGATACGTTGGAGATGAAGGAGAGGCAGTATTCTCAACGGAAAAGAATCCAATCTTCCCCCGTGCACCAGTCGAAAGCGAGTAATATCAACACAGGTAAAACACCTGTCATGTCGAGAAGCAACCGCAACAGTCCCTCGAGTAATTTGTTCATGCAAATGAGAGACGACGAGGTTGGGAATCACAATAGCAGCGAATCGCACACTGAGGCCACGGAACCTACCGCTAGCTTTTCCTCTGGCTCGAAGACCACCGATTTCGCAAATTGGGACGATGAAGGGCTGATTCTATTCCATCCCCATGCTCACTCTGGGGACGATGTTGCTTATTATCTCACGCCTGGTCGAGGCAAGAGTGGGCCAAATAAGTCACCGCAGTCTGTTTTGGAGGGGGTAGGGTCAAATAGCAACAGTGAGACACTCATGGAGGGGGTAGGATCAAGTATCAGCAGCAAGGACCTCGCGCTCATATCGTTTCCAAGATATTCTAGAAAGAGTGGCAAGAATGTCAGGAGAAGCAGTGCAAAGTATCCAAACCCTCATGGTTCGAGCTGTGATGATTCTGATTCTGTGGCCTACGACGGCGATGCAGGCGACATCGACGATGCGAGTGTCGGAATAAGCATCGCCAAGACCATCTCTGACTCGCTACCTCCAGTTCTGAAAATTTTGCAGGCTTTCATCGTCGGTACCCCTTGCTGGACTCCTGGTAGTCAGTCCGACTTCATCGGTGGATTGAGTTCTAGGTGCGCCAAGGGCGCTCGCGGTCATGTCTCCCACGATTGTAACGACGACGAAGACGAGGAACACTCAGTTATAAGTCCCGAACGTTCATGTACGTCGAACGACGACAACGATACTTCTTTCTACAGCTCAGAAGATTCATCGCGGGGCGGTGTTAGTTATGGGGATGCACGGAAGAAAAAGGCAATCGCAGCTAATCACAAGGCGAAGAAGAACGGAGCAAGTCGAAAAGCTTCTTCCCGAAGACGAGGGCGATCTCCCACGATCAAGGAGGGGTACAACAGCGATTGTGAAAGTCTCCACTCTCGAAGTAGAGGTAGTCGTGCAAGTAGGCGCAGTCGCGGAAGCTTCTCCTTCTCCTTGGATAGCAGTGGAGGTTACGAAACATCGCAATCTTGTGGCAAAGACAGCCACATCTCAGAGTTCTCGGAGCCACGTGAAATGCCCATAGAGAAAAGAGGGGGCGTTGGAGGTGCGTCGTTTGGGGTTGTTGTCGGTAGCGGAGGTCGGGGGGGTATGGCAACTTCCAACTCCTTCAATGATATACACGGGAACACGGGGGACGACAAGAGATATGGACATCCAAGTGACACTGGCATAAACGCAATCGGCAGTGTCGTTGACGAAAATATCAGCTCCCCTGCTGCAAGGGGTAGCGCCGGTGACGCAAACGGTCGTTCCATTAGCTCGAGCGAAAGCATCGTTTGCTCAAGCAGCATAGTCGCCGCCGAGAACATAATGTCATATGATCAGGCCATGTGGCTGAGTATGACACAAGAGAAATACTCATTGAATGGGAAGGTAGACACGAGAGATGGGAGCGATTCGATAATTGCAGGCTGTGAAACATTTGAATCATCGTTAGAGGATGGATCTCTTGTCATCATTCCAATGGAGGGATTGTCACCACGCGCCATGTTAGATGTTTCCGATTGCTTGGTTCAAAAGACTGCAATTCCTGTGCCAAATGAGTCTGATATCAAGTCAAAGAAGACTGCATGGATGAAGCAGGCGCGTGAGAGGAGGACGAGGTTGCTAAAAAGTAACGCGAACGCTACCAGATAACAATGGAATAGTTTTTCACCATGCCCCTGGAAAATTGTATGAGAAAACTCCGGAGTCATGAATATGACAAAGTTGAAGCTTAAGACACGTCATACTTGGTGTTTGGACTGCATAAGCTTCGGGCCGTTTTTACCCTATTGAAGTATGAGAGATATCTGGTCAATGAGCTGTTTGATAAATTAAAGAACAATTATCAAAATCTTTCCCGCTGAACCCATATATGACGCTCCAAATTTGAGAGAGCAAATGAAATGATAGCATGTTAGGTTTATTCTAAAAAGGCCCGCCCTTTAGCCATGGTAGACGAGCCACCACACACAAAGAATGACTGAGCCACATCAAGCTCGCTATCCTTACTGGAGGGTGCATGCGAACGTCCAGATTGTTCAGGATAAATTAAACAACGTATAAGGCAAATATATTGGGAGCAATATACTTAGTGCTGGCATAGCAACCCACCCTTCCAACTATATTTCAGTCTCGAATCATCGCATTCATCATCAAATAGTTCATGCTCCATGTGTATCATTTCTTCCAATTCATGCAATGGGACCATAGATGCCGGTTCGTCGCGTTCGTTCCTATGCCAAGTACATCTCAGGAGCTGGCCATTCAAGGAAAACCTGACCCAGTGGCGTCGCGGTGATATATCGTCGTTGGCCACCTCTTCCTCCTCCTCCAGTATCAGCTCCACCTTCAGAGCGCTCCCGTACTCCGGCCATTCGATCGGTTTTTCGAGTCCCAACACGCATAGCAGTCCGATCAACGTGGAATCGTGGGCGCTATATATTCGTAGCATCGGCTCCACCTCCACCTCCTCCTCCTCCTCCACCACCTCCCCCTCCCCCTCGCGTCTCTTTCGTCGTTCGGCAGCACCCCCCTCCTCCCCACGAGGGCGGTCGTCGACGCCGATATCGACGCCCCCCTCGTTCGCCTTTCGCCTCATGTCCCCGACGAGACAACGTGCGAATTTGAACATGGCCGACTTGGCGAGGATCGGCTCGCCGAGATTCTCGAACCACCTCCATGCGACGTGATCGGACACGATCGCGACGTCCTCCCGCGATAGCGCGTCCGGGAGCAGACCCCGCGTGCTTAGACACACGAGTACCTCGCACATCTGCGCCCAAGCGAGTGGACGTCGGATCGAGCGATATCCCCCGACATCGACGTCGTCGTTCTCTTCCCCCCCCTCCTCCTTCTCATACCCCCCCCCCACATTCTTCTCCTCGCCGATCCCGAACGAAACGTCCTCCGCCCCCTCTCCCAATTGACCCCCCAGCGCATGCGTGATGCGCATCGCGAAATCGCGCAATTCCCCCTCCCTCTCGACGAGGTGCGTACGCGACGATAGGTGGCGTTCCAATCCCAATTGCGCCTCGTGCTGACGCGGTTGCGGATCGGGTATGAAGTATCCGTTGGTATGACGTACGTCGATCTCGATCGTCGACGACGCGGACCCCGCGGTCCCGACGATGCGATCCGGGAATAATCCCACGAGCAGCGCCTGGACGCTCTGGATCGTTCGGGGGAAGTCGGTGGACATCACCCTCACCCTATCGGGATGCAGTGGCATGTCCGGCGTGAACAGTCGCAGACGTCCCATCGTCGTCCTCGCGTCATCCTCCGCCCCATCATCGTCGCCATCCTCCGCACCTCCCCCGCGATCCGTCGACGTCAACTCGCATCGCAATCGCTCGCCCAATTCGACCATCTGCAGCAGTCCCATCGTCGTGAGCTGCCCGAACGGACCATTGCCGGACGCGCCGTGTCGAACGCCGCCATCGTGTCGCAACACCGACGTCCCCTCGGATATTCCCTCCAATATCCTCGTGTCCGGCAATGTGTCCCGCCAGTACGCCTCGTCCCTCATGGGGGTGATGGGGGTGCGATCGCCGTGTCGATGTATCACGAGGACCTGACGTAGTCTCAGTCGCGACGACGACGACGACGACGACGACGACGTTCGTCGATCCCCCCTCCGAGCGCCCCCCCCGCCCGCCGCCGCTCCTCTCGCTGTCGCATCGTCGAAATCGGGACGATATCGCCCGTCGGCGGCGGAGGGGGGGGACGATGCGATGGACGCTGCCAGTCGCAGGGTGATGAGGATCGTCCAGGGGTGAGGGCGGCGCATCGTTTATTACTGTATTATATTTGTCAGTCTACTTATGTGCCATGGTCCACGGGCTCGTTTTCGCTGCCACGGTGAAACGGCTATTGTAATTGAGATATAATAAGGTAGTAAGGGAGAAAAAAAGGGCGGGGGGGCGCCTGCCGGGCGGGCGGGGGGGGTGATAAAACCATATTATGTAAGTATTGTGTACGTACTTTGTAGAGGTAGTTGTCCCTTGTTATTATTTTGTCCTGGCGGGAGCATTGCTTAATTTTGCATTGCACTTCTTGGCACATTTCATAACATTATCATCCCACCCTCCTCTTCACCATGGTCCGATCGAGGGCGGGGGGCACCGACGATGGCAGGGCGAGGACGACGTCCCGTCCCACGAGGTCCGTCAGGGGGGGGGGATTCGGAAATAATACGACATCGCCCAACGGTGGGAGGGTCGTCGACCTGACGTCGTTCGGCTTCTCGAGGGGGGGCGGCACGAAGCGCCCGTCCCCCCCGCCCGCCGCCAAGGACAGGGTTCCCATCATCGCCGATGCCGTCGCGTCGTCGTCGTCGTCGTCGTCGTCGCCGTCGTCGTCGTCGTCTTCCCAAGTCGTCCCTCCGTCGTCGACGACGTCGCGCATCGTCGTCGACGTCGACGTCGAGGCCCCGGCGGACGTCGTTCCCTCCCCCGCGAAACGACGGCGCGTTCCTCACCCCCCGACGCGCGGACCGATGGCGACGCTATCGGGGATGGCGGACGCGTGCGTCAATGAGATATTGTACGGGGACGGGAGGGACGGTGGGGGGGGTGGCGTCGGAGGATCGCGTCGCGGGCGGGGGAAGGACGGTCGCGGCGTCGATGGCGCGGACGCGGCGGTGGATGCCGTCGCGGCCGGCGGTCGGGGGGGAGGACGAGTAGTGGGACCGTCATCCTCGTCCTCGTCGACGTCGGTCGAGGAGGAGGCGGCCGCGACGATGGCATTGGAGGGGGCGGGGATGGCGCGCTCTTCCCCTCCCATGCAATCGATCGCGGGGGGGAACGTTCGATCGAACCCAACGGTCGATTCCTCCTCCTCCTCCTCCTCCTCCTCCTCCTCCTCCTCTTCCACCACCCCCACCTCGTCGTCGTCCCCGACGAGGAAGGGATATGCGGTCGGGCCCCTCCCGAATTCGACGCGAATCGACGCCCTCGCCCTCGTACGCGTGTGCAATCCCCATCAGATCGAGTGCACGTTGGCGGTGGCTCGTGCGAGGGAGGGCGGGGAGGGGGAGGGGGGGGTTCACCGACCGAGGCGCATCTATTCCGGATCGATCGTCGGGAGAAATTCCAATTCGAGGAATATGCGCGGCCTCGTCGACCTCGGCATACCCGGCACGGCCGCGGGGATAAGTCGCCGTCACATCGACATCCTGTCGATATCGGGCGCGCATGTCGATGCCGACGCACGCGCGCGCGAATGCGACCCCCGATCGTCGTCGTCGTCGTCGTCGTCGTCGTCGTCATGTTCCTCGGCCATCTCGGCATCGTCATCGATCGGGGACGCGCGTCATCCGTCGATTCTATTGAGGGTGAACGCATCGTCGACGAACGGCGTGAACTTCCATCGCACGCGCAGGGGTCAACGGACGATCACGTACGCGAAGCAGGGCGAATCCATAAGGCTGCGCGTGGGCGACGCGATCGAATTCTTCAGCAACGACAAGATGTCGTTTTGCGTCGTCGGGCTGCCGGTCCGTGGCGACGCCGCCTCCGCCGTCGTCGATCGCCCCGAACGCGGGGTATCGTCGGACGTCGTACCGACGAGCCGGTCATCGTCGGGAACCGAGCGGATCGATATCGTTGCGGAGACCGTGGGCGCGTCATCCTCGTCGTCATTATCGGCGGTAGCGACGGCGGCTGTGGAGCCGCCGGAATTGTCGCAGGAGACGATATCCCTCGTCAAAGACACGAGCGGGGACGTTCCGGAGGTCGTGGACTCGGGTCCCCCTTCCGCATTCGCCAGCGATCGATTACTCGACGATGTTGCAGCCGCTCCGAAATGTACGGAACTGTCGTGCGACGCAGCATCCCTAGCGAAAACGACAGGTAGGAATACTCCGAAAACCCTGATTTCTGGGTCAGTTTCGAAAATAGCAGCAGCATCAACGGCGCTAGGGGCGAATATCTCTACTGATATGAAGGGCGAGAATACTCCGCTCGCCATTCGCCAACCAAATGACGATATCACTCCTGTGGAAAAGGGGGATTACGTGAAGGTTCTATATGAAGTGACAGATATGTTTGGCGATCTTCGAAAGGAATGGTAAGTTTTTAGTAATCTATTGCAGAACTTGTGCCATTCGTTCGTCATGGATACTTAGACCAATTTTGTTCTCGATTCAACGGCACAGGTATTTCGGGAATGTTGTCAGTGTAAACAGACAGCAAAAAACTACAACATATATCGACATTCAATTCTTCAACGATTGCACATTTGATACAATTGAGTATCCTTCTCCCGATGTAGAGAGATTGGTCCAGTATGATGAATCATCGGATCACTATCCTGCCACGTTCCTCGTCGGTGACGTTGTTGATGCTTTGTTTCAGGATGGGAAACTCGATGACAAGTGGTTTCGCGGTCGTGTTATATTTGTCGATGAAGATGGCGGGACATGTAATATATTTTATTATGACGGAGACGTGAGTGATGCAATCAATGGAGACTTGTCCTGTTTGCCTTTTTTATGTGATTTGGCTCATGTCGTCACTCTCAGTATGAGTCCAGCATTCCAATTAGGGAGAAGAAGATTCGCCTCATTCAGCGATGCGATACTAGTGAAGGGTGGGTTATAGGAAAAACAGCTATGCTACCACGAGACGGCGATGGCAGACGTTTTAAGACCGGTATCATATCCAAGACATCTGTTGGTGACTGCCGGGTGATGTTTCCAGACGGGTCGATTGAATCTATCAGCTATGAAGAGGCGGTAAAGTCAGTCTTTCGTCATCTTTTGAAGAATCTGCCACTGGTGAAACAACTTGTTTGGCCTGTTTCCACGACAGCCAGTATGGCTGACACCATTCGTCTTCGCAGGCAGCGGAAAGAGCAGAAGAAATTGATGGACGAGTTCAGTCAGCCAATCGCCGAAGTACAGGCAAAACCTTCTTCTAAAGGTATGCGTAAGGCGAGGCAATCGAGGTCTATCGCCTCAAAAGTGGCAATCAAATCAGAACCAACTGATGGAACAGTCGACACACCTGATGAAATAGACGACACTTGGCTTGATGATAACGACGCTAACTTTTCAGATCTAATCATCCCCTTGCGAGGCGGTCCCTCCGTCGATCTATCTGTTCTTGAGAATAGAAAAATCGCCAAAGAGTTCCCACCTGGCCTCCCGAATGTGCTCTGGTGTGGTCTCAACTCGCCCGAGGCTCAAACGGCTTCAAACTTTCTTTGGGATTTACTGTGTGTTCATGATATGGTCCCACCCTCGACCATGATACAAAAGTTGATGGATTTAATGAAGTACGGACCTAAGGCTGAGGGTTCGAGTTTATTCTTTAAAGATCCTCATAGGACAGAGTTAGCCGCGCAGTTTGTCTACGGTCTGCTGGGAGCATCAAATCGTCTTGTGCGGAGGGATTCTGGTGCATTATTCGGTCCGACGTCATGGGATGACATTGAAGTGCTACTGGCGCAGTCTGTGGCTGAAACCGAGAATATGATTTCTGGTCGCAGGCTCTCACAGGGTCTTCAATTGGCAGCACGGTGAGGGGATGTTATTATTATGGTCTGCATTTGTTGTGATTACTCCGTATTCTCTAAAACAATATTCAGTGGTGCTAAGGTACTATCCATGATGCTTCTGACAGAGCTTTCTGGTCATGATCTTTACTCAACGTCAAATGTTGTGCTTGAGTTAACAGCAGTAAAGGCAATGCCAACAATTCGATTGATTAAAACCTACGGTGTTCGAAGTGCTCTCAAAACTGCCGTGGGGAAGCACGTTAATTGTCTGGTTAAGCACTCTAGGTGGATCATGGATTCAGGAGGGATTGAGCTTTCAACAAACAAGAGTACAAGTGATGAAAGCTGTTGTTTAGAGTCGAGGGTATGTATTGACAATCTGGGGTCTGTTGTATGCGTCATTGCATGGCTATTCTGTATCGAAGAGAATGTCGAGTTGAAAGATGCATCCGTCGCGTTCGTGATCAAGGATGCCTTCTTGGTAGAGATGGAGAGGGCATTTGAGGGTGTTCCAGAAATGAATCAACAAAGCAAGAACAAGTTCGTCAGAAAATGCAAAGTTTTTTTCTTGATGTCTCTCGCTGAGGATTTTGTCATTCCTTTGAAAATAACCTTGGCGAAAATGATTGGCGTCGACGATGACTTCCAACGAGTTGGTCTTATGTAAAAGTCACCAATCGAACAAAATTATTGCTGTCAACTAAGTGTGGCTGCAGATGCCTAGCACGTGGTGTTGGTGGGGTTAAGTTAACATGACATGACGTAAAGCTTACTACGACAAAACAAGTGATCTGGAAGTTTGATAACACAATGCAAGACGCTGAAATTGAATCCAATCCACATACATAAAACTCAATTAACAACCGCTTCACTTGTTTCATAACTCCCGTTTCTCTCATCACTGATTTGTGTACAAAGAACTTATCATCCTTCGTCAATCTGCTGTCAGTGAGTTGCTGGATTTAACATCGAACATGCAGTCCTCTATCTGCCTTGCACAGGTCTTTTGCTGTCTTCAGGCTGGTCACATTATTTAAGAGCGGCTGTAACACGTTCACTAACAACCCTGGGCCAATGACGAAAAACGCCTGCACTTATCAATGTTTATTTTAGCAATTTTACAACCAAACTAAAGGGCATTTTTTCGTAGAGTCCAACTCTAAAATCATCTCAAGTTGTTTCACAAGGTAAATCTCGGCTTCGCTACTTCGTTCCTTATGAAAGATCCCAACGCTGGGGCAATGCGCATACTCCATATTGTGAGGCCCACCACCAATGCCAGTGACATCTCCTTGCAAAATGAAAGCGTTGCCTGGGGTATTGTCATCACCATTATTATCGTCGTTATAGCCGACTCCGTTGTTAGCGTGGTTGTTTTGGTGGATTACGCCAAGCTGGCCGTCCTCTAATGCGTCATTAGACGAGATGGAATCAGTGGAAGGTTGGGGAGATGGCGGGGAGTTCGCCGGGGTATCGGTGCGACTGACGACGGTAGTCTCACTGCTGACAATCACCAAGGGAGCTTGCTCGTCTTTATTCTTGCCCTTATTGCCCCCTCCTGCCTTACGATTTGATTTCTTCTTTTTACTACCCTTGGCACCTTCTTCGGTCGCCACTCCCGGGTGTTCATTTTCCATCAATTCTATCAATTCATCCCTCGTCATCTCAGCATGCCATTCCGAACATCTTGCTTCCAACCAGCGGTAGAGTAAGCAAGCGAACAAGCTGCTTATCCGGCGCCTTCCGAAATCCCCACCCTCGTTGCATGCATGTTTATCTAACACGACATTGCTTGACGAAGATTTGTGAAATTCCGCAACAAATGATTTCCCCCCGTTGCTCAATAAGTTGACATACTTCATGTGAATTATCGTATCCGACCATTTTTTCAGACGCGGGGATAGAGCTAGAGATGTTATCGACGATTCATTGCATTGTCTTGCGCAGAGCACTGGTAACCATTGCAATACAAGAGTTGTCGACAACTGTACCAACGAGACCAAATCGTTTACTACTGCAATTTCGCCATCCGTAATCCAGCTAGATATAGGTTCTCCTCCCAGGTGATGATTTTTTTTGCGAAAAAGCTCAGTCTCATAGTATTTAGCCTCCTGACCCTTGTATCTTCTACGAAGATTGTCGTGCTTTGACTTAAGTGCGAGATCTTCCATCGCGATGACATCTTTTCTGACCGTCCTGCAGATCCCTAAAAAATCCTCGCGTTGATCCCTCGCATTCTTCTTCAGATCATCGGGGGAAGGGCTATTGAGCGTCCTCTGAGAGATATTGATTTGTGCGGTGATGAGCTGCATCATCAATTCCTCACTCTCCTGGTCAGGAAAAATTGTTTCTTGCGTGACATTGGTACCTTCCACATGATGTCTGTATGCGCATAACACACAAAGTTCTAGTGCGGAAGTCCCCGTGCCCATCCCCCCTTCGAGGATTGACCTTAGATCTATCACTAGCTCTTGTACCGTTGACATTTTCTTCCTCACTAGACTGTGTAGACTATCACGAACCGACTTATTTTGGTAGGCTTGCTGAATCGCGCCGCCGTTACTTGCCGACTGCAATACATTTGCATGATGGTTCATGGTGGGTGTCACAAGTACCTCCAATGCTTTTATATGCCGACGGTACGAATGTACGTACAAATCAATCAGCACATGCCCGCGTTGTAACGACCATCCAACGAAACAAGTCAACTTGAACAGTCGAAGCATAAATGCCCCTATATGCTTTAGTAGCGACCCACACCTCTCGTCGCAGTTGTGCAATATGGTCGACGTCCTGACGTCGAAAATCGAGCGGTTGTTCGAATTTTCGGCCTTGGCCATCTCGACTTTTATTTCGAGTATCGATTTTTCTGCCGTCGTGAGGAAAGCTTGAATCTCGGACACCACCTCTAACGCATCCTTCGCTATTGTTGCAAGATCGTCATTACCCGGCGGATCGTCCCCGCCAGACGACGATCCTCCTTCCTCCTTTGAGGTCCTTTCCACCAATCCACATGGCAATATGATATGCTTGACCAAATTTATGATATCCTTAGTTCGCATGGGGTACTCGTGAACGCTATCACCGTTATCGCCCCCCCCCCTACCAACGGCCTTGATTTGCATGAAGCGTACACTTTCGCTTATTGGGGTGATAGATTCGAGCTCCAAACGATTCGGATCCAATTTTTCGATTACGTCATCATCGTCCGGTCGTGTCCCACCGGCCTCTAAATCGACCTCGTCCATGTTGTAATAGTCATCGTGCGAGTGATCGACGTCGTCGTCATCCACCGCGCCCTTTGGTCTCGGTATCGACAGGCATTTGCGACGTCTTTTGCCCGAATCATCTCTCGTTGGCGAATGGGGAGGATGTCCCTCCCCATCGAAGAGCGTGTGACAACAGTCCTCGGAGGTTACCGTGCGTAGGAAGGATATCGCGGACGTTCGGCACATGCGACAATCTATCGAATTCGATAGGTCCTGCATGTCGTTCACGGATATCGTGGGTAGCAAGTCGGACCACTCCGCCCCCCCCAGACCCAGGCCACGACCAGCGTTGGCGTTGGTAGATATGGAGCTGAATTTGGACGACGAGGCTCCTCCTCCTCCTCTTCCTCCTCCTCCTCCTCCTCCTCCCCCACTTCCCCTCGACCTGTCCTTATTCCTCCGTCGCGACATCATCAGGTGACTATCGAACTTCCCCTTCAGGTAATCGCAGAACAGATCGAGGCTGCGATTTGCGGCGACGGGAGGATTTGATCGTACATCGGAGGAGGACGATGAGTCGATGATGATGTAATCGAGCATGCCATCCAGGTATGCCGACGACGATGCCGGGCAGGTATCGTCGCTCGTCCCCTCCGCGACCGCCGTCGTAGTCGCGGTCGTAATGGACGTCGTCGTCGCGGTCGTTCTACTAGTTGCAGTCGTCGCCGTCGTCATTTCCTCGTAATCGACGACGTCAACGTCGTCGCAATCGTCGTAGCACGCGCATCCCCCCTCGTCGTCTCCCCCCCCATTCGCGTTCGTGGACACCCCCTCCCCATCCACGGCGGCAGTACCGGTCATTGCCACCCCATCCTTCCCCCTCTTCTTCTTCTTCTTCTTCTTCGCCCTCTTCTTCTTTTGGCCAGCACCGGGGGATGATGTCGTAACCCCGCCATTGCCGCCACCGGCGAGTCCAATCCCCGACGACGCACGCGCCCTCTCGCGCTCCATGAGGAGATGCCGTCGTATCATGCACCCCAACAATGTCTCCTCCTCCCGCCCTCCCGCATTCGCATTCGCATTCGACGAGGATGCGCCCACCCCCGCTTTCGATTTCGTCCCGACCGCGTCGTCATCCTTGTCGTTGTCGTCGCTCATCGACGCCGTCCCCGTCCCCGTCGTCGTGCGAGCGACATCATCCTCATCGCGAACGGCGCCAACATTACGGTAATTATCGTAACGCGCAACGATCGATGATGGGAATATCTCCCCCGTTATATACGCCACTAAATTGCAGCACGGCGTGTTCGAATTGTGACATGCGTCGTTGGACGTGAATATCGTCGCGCCGATGTTGTTTCCCGTCGTGATCGAATCCGGATTATTACTCTCGCCCTCCGCGCCGCCATTGGCGAGGGGATTGGTCGTGACCACCTCCCCCCTCCTGCCGCTTCCCTCCCTGTGTTTCTTCTTCATGGCGCGTGTGGTTCCGATATTGATATTATATATATGGCATACCGCGCGGCGGCGTGGATACAATCGAGACTGCGCAGGCGTGTGTGCCCAATCCTTGGGAAATCGATAATTTGTCATTTTCCACCTCCCCCGCCGGCCCCGCTCAGCCCCCCCCCATCCACTGGAAAGGTTAAGATAGGTAATTACGATATCGCTAGTACGTACTGACAGTACAATAATAGGTAATTGAGATGTGTTCCATGCATATGTTAGTAACCATACCGGCAAATTTCAATTACCGGTAATTTTTCTTACATTA
>JALLBA010000803.1:0-16912 GCA_036939675.1 Cyclostephanos invisitatus
GCATTCCTAAAATTCAAAAGACACAACACAAAGGCATAAAAACATAAAGGCATATGTTACCTTGACATAAGTTATGTTGCGTCCTAAATACAGAAGCATAAACACACAAAGGCATAAGGACATAAACACGTGCCACGTGTCCCCTGCCACTCCTTCTCGATCGTCACCACAAATACATCGACAATACGACGATAACGTCGACGACAGCTACGACGACGACGACGACGACGCCGACAACAGCGACGACAACGACGACAACGACGCCGGCAACAGCTGCAGCGACGACGATAACAACAACGGCGGAGACGACGACGACGGCTGCGACTGCGAGGAGAATGAAGTGATGAATGACGATTGGATTATTGTTGTTGCAGCGCTCATGATTTTGGATAGATCGAGTCGAAAGAAGAGTAAAAAATACGTTCATTCTCGATACAGGAAATCATTTTTTAATTCTCTGGACAGCCCGGAGAGGCGGGTACGGCAGAGGAAAATTCCGAGATGTTGTCTTCAAAATCCATCAACGAGTGCGTGGCGTAAGCTGTACGAAGCCGGGAATGATCAGGCAATGATCACATTGACTGGCTTCGACTGTGCTTCGTTTGCGTCTCTTTTGTTACTCTTTGCACCTGTCTTCAACGCTTACACACCATTTGTTCCCTCTGGAACTTCTTGCTTCGAATGGGAGAAGCATCCGAAGAGAGGAAGGAAGCGAAAGATACAGCCAGAAGACTGCCTTGGACTTGTTCTTGCATGGACGAGGACAAGGGGATCGTTAATGTCGTTGCAGATTATATTCGGAATGACCTACTCCAACCTCGACGACTACCTACTGTTTGCGAAACGGATTATCGTGATGATGCTACGGAAGCATGATAAGGCAAGTGTGCGGATACCCTCCCCGGAAAAGGTTGATGAGTATAAACAATTGGTAAGAAACAAACATCAATTTCTCACCGACGTGTGGTGTACCATGGATGGGTTGAAGTTAACACTAGAGCAGTCTGGTGATGCTCTGATTCAAGAGAGGTTTTATAATGGTTGGACGCATGACCATTATGTTTCTTCGGTGCTTTGTTTCTGCCCGGATGGTACAATCCCTATTGCTTTTATCAATTGTCCGGGTTCTCTTCATGACAGTCAGATTGCCGATTATGGCAATATATACGACAAACTGCAGTATGTCTACGAAAGGGATGGCGCAAAATGCACTGTGGACTCTGCGTTCGGTAATGTTGCACGCGAATATTTGATCAAATCGTCACAGGAATTGATCCACATACACGACTACACGGAGCGGCAAATTGCAAAGGATGCCACGTCTATGCGGCAGTCAGCGGAGTGGGGGATGCGCGCATTTCAATCTTCGATGCCGCGCATTAAAGATCGGATGAAATTTGAGGAACGGGGAGAACGGCTGGTTACTTTATCGGCGATGATTTATCTTTATAATTTCCGTGCAAGGACGGTTGGGATTAATCAACTAAATAGTTTCTATGCAGCGCCTCTCAATCGTGATGCGAACGTTGAATATGTTCTACCTTTATTGAATATCTAACTATTATTTATATTACACATTGGCATTACTATTGTTGTAGTCACTTTCATCAATTTACTAAGTATTCTCTCCTATATTACGCATTCGTATTGTCGCTAAGATTGTTTTCGTCGTGCTGTCGAACACTGGCAACAGACTCATTTTGCGCTGAAGCATTCCGACCTAACATGGTCATCATCATCATAGTCATCATATTTTGCTGTGACTGTGCCTGCGCCTGCATCTGCTGTCGCTGCATCTCCAATTGGAGACGAAATTCCTCGCGTCGTTCCTCTCTCTCTACTCGCCTTTCCTCCCGATCGGCACCCTGATTCATCATCATCACTGCAATCATCTGGTTGATTTGGTCCCCAGGGCGTCCCTCTGGTGATTCGTCACGCTCACCACGCTGTCGATTTCGTGGCCGTGAAATTGGGGTAAGATGGACTGCGGCACGGCGTCTAGAGTTCCCATCTTCGGCACGGTGTCTAGAGTTCGTGTGACCACGTCGTTGAGAGTTCGTGTGACCACGTCGTTGCCCTTGACGAGCAGTGGAAGTACTAGTAGTAGAGGATGCTCGTGATAATGGACGTGGCGAAAATTCTGCCACAATCGCCTCCGCAGCGTCGTCTTCACCTGCCCCCCCCGCCGGAGCCAAATCACCAGCACCACCAGCACCCTCGTCAACTACTTCCGCAAAAAGATCATTATCATCCTCTTCTTCCTCCTCGTCATCAA
Organism: Cyclostephanos invisitatus; assembly: GCA_036939675.1. NCBI lineage: Eukaryota > Bacillariophyta > Thalassiosirophyceae > Thalassiosirales > Thalassiosiraceae > Cyclostephanos > Cyclostephanos invisitatus. Next base: position 2,276 of record JALLBA010000803.1, read on the forward strand.
CTTCAGCAGAGGAACGACGGGGACGATGAGCAACGACAACATCACTACCAACGTTGCCATGCTCACCTAGGGAAGAGGCATCATCGCCGCTCTCACTGCTTTCTTCCTCCGAACCAGCAACAACGGTGTTGAGATCTGAAGCGTTCATCGACTCAATAATTTGATGACGCAGTCGTTTAGCACGACGAACTTCCTGGGGACAATTGGGGTCTCCGGTCTTTACCCTCTTGCTGTAGAGCTCCTTGAACTTGCGCTTAATGCTATCCACACCACGACGTTGCTCGGGATACCTAGACAAATGGCTCTTCTGGATGTTTTCCCACAGAGTCGCTGAGATTGGGAGTTCGTCTTCAATGAGATCAAGGAGACTGTCGATCTCCTCGAGGGAATAATTGGTTCCCTTGGGCATGATGTCGTCGTCGTCGTTGTCGTCGTCGTCGTCGTCGTATTGTCGTCGTCGTCGTCGCCGCCCTTGTCTTAATCGTCGTCGCCGCCACCGGCGTCGTTGTCGTCGTTGCCCTCGTCGTCGCCGCCGCCGTCGCCGTCGTCGTTGTCACTGTTGTTGTCGTTGTCGTTGTCAACAGCCGACAGCGTCGTCGTGTTTGGGGTGACAATCAATAAGGAGTGGCTGGATTTGTGTGGTGGTGAGCGTGTTTATGTTTTTATGTTCCCCCGACATATCTTATACAACGTGGGGGGGACGTTGAGTATATTTATGTCTTTGTGTTGGAAAAACATAAAATAGGGTTAAACTTAAGGCTAATTTATGTCAAATTGACATAAAAATTTATGTTTTTATGCCTTTGTGTTGTGTTTTTTTAATTTTAGGAATGCTCCATTATCCACAAATAATGTGACGCTTGATGTTAACTTAAAGGTTGCTTACCAGATGAAACTATCGCGAGCTACGAGAGCGGCATCCTTCCACTGTCAGTGATCGAGTCATACTTTTTTAGCTACCGATGATTTAACGGCAGTCACTTCCTCGGGAGACTCCCTCGTTCTTGACGTGCCATTCAATAGAACATCATGAAGCGTATCACTAGTTTTCACGTTGAACCATTTCATCTCGCATAGCTCTAAAAAGGCAACATCCTCGTATTCAATTGATCGTGGCACTTTCATGGCATGTTCTGGATTTCTCGCATAGCTCTCTACCGAGGCAATATCCTCATATCCCATCTCGTATAGCTCTACCGAGGCGATATCCTCGTTTCCAATCGATCATAACACTTGCATGTCATGTTCTGGATTAATAAATTCAAAGAAAAATGGACCCTCTGGAATCTTCGCCACAATGGGACTGCCCCCACCCTCCCCCCCGGACGCAGAACTCTAGATAATCTCGTCCGCCCATCGATGAGGCGAGTGAAACTTCAAGCTCGGCGTAGAACCGTCGAAGGAGTACCCATCGTTGCGGCTGAATTCCAACAGACACCCGCAGCTATGATCCAATCCGTCCTCCGAATTGCCACAACCGCAATCTTGGAAGGCGGCGTACATCCTCCTCCTATCGGGGCTGAACGCCAATCCCGTCGTCTCGTCGTGTTTGTACATATCGTCGTATGCCTCGAAGATCGCGTACCGCATGCCGGTCGATCGATGGATGGCGTATACGCCGACCGTGTCCCCGCCGTCTTCGGTGAAATACATGTATTCACCCTCGATCAGAACGGCGTCGGGACCATCGTTCCATTCGCCGCCGCCAGGTAAAATACCGTGCTTTGTAGACGTCGAGGTGTACGTACCGCCGTCCAGGTCAAGCACGAACAATGTGGACAGCTTCTTCGATACGAAAAGAAGATGACGATCGCGGTAGTGTATTCCCTCGACGTTGGGGTAGTGCTGGAATTGAGAATCACGTCCCGCCCGTTCGTCGGTCGTCCAATCAAATTGGTTGGCATTGATAAATACCAGATACTCCGTCGTGCCGCCATCTGCAGTAAGTGTATGCCATGTGGCGATCGTCGAACCAGTTTCACTCGATTGCAATAATGGAGGAGTATACCTACGCAGTGCCCCGGACTCGTGATCCTCGGTAACGTAAAAGATGGGTATGGACGAGTTTCGATCGTCAACGGCCACAGATTCGTAGGAACCACCATCCCTACCGCCCAGTTCCGTCATTTTCGGTGGCCTTCGATTCATCGGATCTGGATTGCATGTTGCGTGAAAGGGATTTCAAGGACGAATGAATTAACGAAGATGCGATCGATATCACATGTAGAGAGGGAACCCCATGGGCGTAATGTAACACACATGCAATTATCGATACGCACCCACTTGCCAACATTGTCCCAAACCGTATTCCTCGCACGATATCCAAGTCCCCCAAGGCGTGCGTCCGCCTCCGCAGTTCCTCGTGGTACCCGATAGCAGGATCTTGTAATCTGCAACGTTCCCCTCGACGTCGAAATACAGACCGTAAACTCCGCCGAGTTTCTCCTTCATTTCTGAGTTACTGACGTATACGTAACCTCCATCATCGTCGTCCGTCGGGAATACGTCAGCCCCATCGGGCATGGAGTGGAATGTCAAGTTCGAGTAATCGCCTGCCCTCCCCCTTGCCGTCAACCTAACCAGGTGATTCGCTTTCGCTATCATTCTCACCGACATACCGGTGCTTATCCTGATGCCGAGGGCGGGAACGTTTACAAGCAAGTCACCGAGTTGAAACGTGACATTACCCGGCATGGTCGACATTGAGATTTCGTTGGATTCATTCCCAACTCCTCTCATTGTTCTACTATGTACGAAGCGGGCTTCTAACAATGCAACCAAAACGCACAGGAACGGAAGCGTTCCACGCACCATGATTCTTTTCGGGCTATGTTTCTCTTCGATGCAATGGCAAGTAGTAACCGACGTGAGCAAATTGCTGCTCTTGGGACTAGGGAGAGTTCAGCAGAAAGCGTTCGATAGATGGATTATGGTGTGGTGGTAAAAATTTGTGACAGAGCGAGCTCAGCAGTGTATCCTATGCGGCCGTGTGTTTCATGGTGGTGGTGGCAAATCTCCTCTCAAGAACCCAACGCCTCTCGAATCTCATGAGATGAACATTTATTTTTTTGGGCGCTTTCCAAAACTCAAAAGTGGCTTGGAAGGAATAATACGGTATTTCACCTACGAATTCCGATGTGAAATTTGATTCTGTGAATAAAAACTCAACGGGCATGCATATCTCGAAAGTATTCATTTTTATCATTCCTCTCTCTCCTTTCATGTGATACTTTCGTATATCAATTCTGAAGAGGAAAGGATAATAGGCGCTACAATATCGCACCAACGCTGCATTGCTCATGACAGCGTGGTTCGTCCATGTCAAAAGAACATAGCAAGAGATCGCACAAGATTATTCGCCAAAGTGGTGGCATTTACCATGGACAACAAACCCGAGAAGAAAACTGACTCAGCTCAGTCCTACTTAGACGGCAATGTGTGAATTAAATTTTTATGTTTCAAAGATACCACAGTTTTGTGTTCACAGTAATACAAGTATTGTGCCTTGGCTTTAATTTACTTTTTCATCATAATTATTGTCCTTTCTGTCATTTTGCAATGGCATAATTCACGTAGGCATAGTCCATTGAATCATGGATGCTTTTGAAGGACTCTTTTATTGCAAGATTATGAGGTGCTACTCCACTACTTACACGATAGTAGATGAGATCTTTTTTAGCACAAATCATGACAAGACAGATACATGAGCAGCAGTTATTATTGAACATAATATTGTGAGTTCGGTACTACTACCAGCTACATAGGCTACCAGTGCTCATCGCACGAGAACGCCGTATTTCCATTTCAAAGCGAAAGTCATCTTGAATCGATTCATCTCTTGAAGCTGCAGTAGGGCCCTCGTTTATACATTCGATTTGACCAGAGTCTAAGGTATGATAGTCTTCATCCCCTTCTCCGTCGTCGCTATCTTCCTCCTCATCATCTTCGACTTCTTCCTCATCATCGAGATCACTAACATCCGAGTGAGAGTCCCCAATTTGTTCGTCGTCATTGTGATCGGCTTCGGAGACAGAATCTTCGCTGGAAAAAGCTTCCTCAATTGGGCCGTCGTTCTCGGCCCTATCCTCAATCATTAAAATGCAATCCTCCCAATTCCTGAAGTAGGGATGCACGTGCTCGTAAGAATTCTGCAACAAGTATGGATCAAATGGGAAGAATGAATCGAGGGGATTAGACCCCCGACCCAGTCCGCCAACCCCTCCATCAAGTCTTTTCTTCTCCTGCGTTGCAGCAGTGGATATGATTGTCGATCGTCTAGGTTTTTGAATGGCGGATTTGATCTTCTTTGGTACATGCGGCTTTTCTTGTTTGTCGTGCTCCTGTAGTGATAAGGTGTTATTTCGAAGTTGCTCGAGTAATTTCGCAGCCCCGTCCTTATTTAACTCTCCAAAATCACCGACTTCGCCATCGCAAAAGAGGTTCAAGTCTTGTGCCAAGTTTAGGAATTCCACTCGAACGCTTTCCAAACAATACTTCAGTGGCTGAAGTGGATGACTGCAAAGGAATTTCCATCGCTCTGGCCCAATATCTACACTTTCGGGATCGGCATAAGGCCCTTCCGGATCATCACCGCAACGACGCGCGCTTCGATAATACTTCAGAGCTTCCGAGCCCCTGAAGCAAAAAATGTAAAAGGCCGCCTGGCAGCAGGTATAGAAGAGTGCGTGCATCTCACAAGGATGCAGCGTGTTACCCGCGAGAGACGATGATGGCAGCCGACGCACTCCCCCAACTCCGTTAGATGGCGCGACACGGCCACCGGCGCTCACTGATGCTTCCGATTGAGCCGATATATAAACCTCGGCCCAACGAAGGAGGGCGACCAAACACTCGCAGACGGTTTCCGGACAGACATCGGTGGCGCGACTGACAAATGATGCCAAATAGCAAACGACAGTCTGCCTCGGCAAGTCACCGGCATAATTTGGGTTGTAAAAATAGTCGATCAGTTTTGCGATGAATCCTCGATAGAGAGGCTCGTCAGACGATGTGGGCATCGCCATCGCCGTCAGTTCCGGATCGAACTTCTCCACCTCCGCCACGGTGGTCATCGTGTACACGACGTTTCTCACATCCGTCGGCTGCTGCTGAAGCATCCGACGACGCTGGTCCTCCTCCCTCTTGGAAAGCAATCTCCCTACCTCCTCCAGAGCATCGTTTTCTCTCCCGAACAACACGACGAAGATGAATTGGACGAACTTGGTACGATCTGTCGTGCGGACCTTCCTCTCGAATACGCCCTCGAGATGCGTCCGATAGAGACGTCTAGCGCGCACAACGGCACCCATGGCCGACGTCAACGAATTCGGATCGTACGTCGTAATTAGGACGATGCGCCCGTAGATGGTGGTCATAAGCGAGTCGAGGCGTTCGGATATCTCGAGCACGCGATCGGAATCGTCGTCGTCGTCGATTCCGTCATCGACGGGTATGAACGACGAGGATGTCCGGTCGACGACGTCGGGGATGGCAACATATGCGGAGGTCATTGCGTCGTGAGATCGCTTCCTGGAGTCCGTCGACGATGATAATGTCTCGGCGGCCGACGACGACGACGACGCCGCAGGGACCCCATTGTCATCGTCATCGGCGGCGGCATTGGGGGGTGCGGTGGTCAGCGCGACCACGCCGCCGTCGTTGATCTTAATCTCCACATCCATGTCCAACGCCCTGTCCACGAAGAGCGCCAATACCGGTCCCTCGAAGCTCGATCGCGAGATGTGTACCATCTGTATGCAAGTGTGAACGTAATAAACGTACCGTTGCCGGGGGCAGAACTTGTAGTGAGGGAAGTTGGCTGACATCTCGCGCAGTAGGTCCAGCTTAGACTGGGGACATATGCGGAATATGTTCGTCAGGGCGAGCAGCAACCGTTTGACTCTTCGTCGTTTGTTTTTCGTTAGGGTTAGCATCGTTTGTTATAATTGTTGTTGTTGTTTTTTAGCGTAATTGCATTATCACATTCGACGGCAAAATTTCGGTGAGATATCGTGGATATGGGCATAGGATGTGAAATGAAAGCAGTTCGATCTATTTACCTTCCGCCGGGCAAACGATCCGAATATATTTCCTCCTCTCGCGCCGAAAAATGGGCGTCATTCTTCCCCCCTTCGCGGTAGCAATCGTTCCCGCAAAATAAATCCCTGACGAAGTCGACTGATAGGCCGCCCATGCCGGGTACGGGCCTATCCCCCTCCCTCGTCACCAACGCATCGCGCTCCTCCCGATGTAACGCCCCCCCCCGCTCCACCGACGAGAGGCAATTTCCCTCCTCCCCTTCCTCCTCCTCCTTCTCCCCCGCCTCCTGCCGTTGGCATTGTCTCTCTCTCTGCCGTTGCAATGATAACAATCTCGATCTTTTCCTTCTCCTCCTGTCCTCCTCCCTCTCCTCCTTCTCCGTCCGGACCATATATTCCTTCCACCTGCCGCCGAAGTCGGTGAGCAATCTCCATATGCTGCGTATCGCCGGGGGCGCGAATGACGAATTACACGACACCAGGTCGAACAACAAACGCAGGTACGCGTCGCACAGGGTGTAATCGAAGTACGCCGAATTCGGTAATACGCACGACGCGTCCTCCTTGTGCCGTATCGACGATTCGGCTATCTTCACCATCGCACCCGTACCACCCGGCGGCGTCCCCCCCGTGATGACCACGTTGTCGCCGACGCCGGAGTAGTCGATGGCATCGGCGCGACGATGACAAAGATCCGCCCCCCTCCTCTCCCGCCTCGATTCGTCGATCTCCCTCAGCGCATCAAGGCCCGTTCCCCTGCCCCCGCCTCCACCCCCGACCCCTCCTCGTCCTCCCCCCATCCCATCGGGCGGAACGAATGGATCGAGCATCATGATCATGTGTATCAGTCGAGCGTGCAATTTCGGAAAGCGGCACATCCTGTCCAACGCCATGCCGTGATCGCAGGTGGACAGAGCGATTAATACCGAACGCAATAATAGGGAGGTGGAGGATGACGACGACGACGCGATGTTGCTGCCGCCGTTGCCGTTGTTGTGGGACGCGCACCGTCCCAGTAGGATGTTCGTGAGATTATCCGACGCTAGTCGCGCGGCGGCGGACGACGACGACGCTTGTGGGGCGGTCGACGCGGCATCGTCGGCGGAGGAGTTGGCGGCGGGGGGAGATTGGGAAGTAGAAGAGGGGTGGGAGGAGGAGGAGGAGAGGACGGAATTCTCGTGCCTGCTCGAGATGGCAAGCCTCACCAGATCCGCCGCTCCTCCGTCTTCGTCACCGGAGTATGAGGCGAATGTCGGGGGTGGCAATCGCTCGTTGGGATCGACGTCGACAAGTCGCAGTGGCGGAGGCAGTGGAGTGGATGACGATGACGACGACATCGGACCGGTCGCGACCAGAGCGTCTTCGTGCTTTTCTTGAGATATGGGAGGAATCGATCGCCCGACGGCATCGGGGTCGTCGTGGGAAGATGACGACGTCGCGACGAAATCGACGGCGGCCATTTTTCTCTCACTTTTTTTGTATTTCGACTAATGACTTGTTTCGCCTTTGCCCGACCTTCCCCCCCCCAATGCGCACTCACTCGCCCCTCTTGGGACTCCTGGAGGGCAATAGGAGATTGCGACTAGGGCCGTTGAGAAAGGAGGGGTACGCGGCGCCTGGATGCAGCCAGATGACCGACCGGCGCGCTGTGCACGACGATGTTGTGGAGAGAGAGAGAAGGTCTTTTGTTCGGTGGCTGAGATTTGTGGCGGGAAGAGGATCTAACTTAATACGTATGGTGGTACCTATCTTCATCCCCGCCGCCCTCTCAAACATTTTATATTGTATGAGCAACGGCGACGGCGACAAGGGGACGACACGATGGGGAACTCATACCCGAGGGTGCGATTCACGTCAGAGTGCATTCGTCCGTCAAGGCGATTAAGGGCCACGCATTCAATGATCGGACACAATAATTGGTGACTTTGATTCTCAACGATGGACTGGAGGAGATTGGGAAGCATTCATTCTTCTGGTGTGAATCACTACAGGAGATCATGATCCCCCCCTCCGTCAAGGCGATGCAATCAGGAGCATTCGGTGTTTGCGCCAGTTTAACGACTGTGACACTCGGCGATGGCCTGGAGGAAATTGTGGTGGGGGCATTTGCATTGTGCACATCGCTTGGACGCATCGTTATACCCCCTGCCGCCAAGGCGATTGCCGATATCACATTCAGGGGTTCCTCAAATCTAACGAATGTGGAATTCTGTGATGAAATCGAAGAGTTCGTGTCCTGCGAGGCGATACAGGTTTGGTGGAATCGGGGCGTCCAATAAAGATCACTCGCTATGTATCGCTTCTTTGTCAGATGCAGCATACCGCAGCGTTTGGGTCTAGTCCCAGACAAAGCTGGCAGATCAATATTTACGAAATGTTGGGACACATACCTCCCGTGGATGGTTTGGATGGTTACTTTAATTCCATCGATTCCAAGCTTTCCGACTATGAAAATTTGACTTAAGCTCCCGCGTTGCTGGAGCAAGTCATCCCGAACAATGATATTGTTCTGCGTGTTCTGTCCTTCCTTAAATCAATGGTCATGTCGGTGGGATGCGTTGAGTGTCGAAAGAGGTGATAGGGGAATGATGATGCGGATGAAAATCATAGAGACACATCGATACCGTTGAAGGAGAACGAATAATTATATGGGGTAGAATTTAGGAAGTTAATAAAACCTCTATCGTGTGTGTATCAAGAAACACACCATTAGTGCAGGATAACATTCTTGAGATGATGACCTCCATCAGCCAGCGCAACAAAAAATTAATGCGATTTCTCTCTCTAAGAAAGGGGGAAGGCGGAAGACGGGAATACCATCCCCCCATTATCAGCAAACGCCCTCACGAACACGTACGCCGATCTCCCGGACGTTGTCCTATCCGACGACGGACGTAACACGACGGAAACCGTCATGGATTCAGCGAGCGTTTCCGCCCTGCAACTGTCGCGAGCGTGCCTCAGCATGCCCTCGTACTCCGGATTGTTCTTCTTTTCGTCATCGTCGATGCTGCACCCCCCCGCGATATAGAGTGATTTCTCGTTTATCTCGTCGTCGCTGTATACTACCGGCTCCCACGTCCTGATGCAATTTCCCGACGGCGATGGCGGGGGAATGATTGGTATCGACCCCTTCGTCCCCTCCGATGACGCGGACGACGAGGACGGCATGGACCCACTGTCGCGATGACCATCGACGCCCCTCTTGCACCGTCGACGCGTTTCCGTCCTAGTCGACGACGAAACCTCGCCATCACGCGCTCCCTCTCTCTCGTACCTAGTCCAGCACGATGCGTCCATATGACAATTATCCATCTTCATCCTCCTCCTACCACCTCCGCCATCACTTTCATCGGCGCCCCTTCCACTCCCGACCACGTACAATCCCGGAGGATACATCCTCCTTTCCAGGCAGCAATTCGATATAGTGGCACCGTACAGGTAAGATTGGACGACGTACGACGGTTCCCTCCCCACCGTGAAGGATACGCAATCGGGCATGGAGTCGCATAGATCTCGACACATGTCGATGAGATCGACGCGATTGGGGGGATGCGTGCGCACCATGGTACCGATGCCATTGCGGGATTTTCCCGAGTGTCCGCAGAAGTAACATCCCCCGTCGTCGAGGCCGTACGTGACGATTCCGTCGGGGAATTTGTTGTATCGACGTCGACTCGTCGAAGATTGATGATCTTTGATGATGACGTCGTCGTCGTCGTCGCAATCGTCCACCCCATCGTCTTGTGGTCGAGGGGACGCGTTCGATACTAGGTCATCGACGACTTCTTCCCTGTCGACATTGGGGATGATTTTAATCTTATCATCGTCATCAGTGGCACGCACGTCCCGGGAAGGAGAATGAGGAATATTCGACGACGAGTAATCGTCGATGTCGTGGTTCGATCCAAGTCCAGCGGACGCCTTCGCGGTAGTATCTGCATCATACTCGTTCGCCATCGCTGTCCCTTCATCGGTGGTGGCATGATCAATTATTTTCCCGGACATGCCCGTCGATTGGCCATCTCCATCTCCATCTCCGTCCCCGTCGCCCGCCACCCCATCCTCCTCCCACGCGTGATACGACACCGACATGACATCGACGTTCGGTCCGCCAGTCCTAGTCAGCGACGTGATCCTAACGAGCGTCGTCGTACCCGTTTCTAGATACTTGCAATCGACGTTCACGAGCTCATCGTTCCATATGTGCCACGCTCCGGTGGCAAGGAATGACAATTTGGCGACATCGGTCCCGTTCAGGCTCAATAGGCACGGTCGTGGCGCCTTATCAGACGAGCCGCTGGAATATCGGAATGACAGAAAGCATTCTCCTCCTCCTCCCACGCCCATGATACTCGACGAAGACGATGATGCATGGGCATCAGCATCGCCACCATCATCATCATCGTAGTAATCGTCGTGGTCCGTAGAGGACGAGGACGAGGGGGGAGGCGCGCGCACGACGAATTCCAACCAGGATCCCAATCCTCCCATATCGACGTAGGAATCGCCATTGGCGTGCGGATGGAACACGTCGATTACGGACGATGGATCGAATATTCCGTCCTCGGCCTCGTAGTAAGTCTCGTAAGACGACAAGGTCGTCCTCGTCGTCGTCTTGGTCGTCCTCGTTGGCCGTGAGGGGGGAGCGGATGCGACGACGAAGACGACGGCGCCATCGCGTCGTGCGATGATGGCGATGAGGGAGATGAAGGAGACGACGACTGCGACGACTGTGACTGATGCGGGGAGGGAGGATTTGACCATCATCGCGTGGTGGTGTTTTGTGTGTATTGAGGTTTCGGTCAGGTGGTCTCAATCCTCCCGGTCCTATGATTTCGGCTCGGTTCATGGCGATGTCGCGTCGTCGGCGCACCTCTGAGAAATTGGCGGGAAGACTTCGCGGAGGATAAAAAGAAGAAAGCAACGGTGTCTTATAAATAGGCCCAATGAGTTTTCACCTCTTTTCTTTGGATCGTGTTTGAGTTTTACGACTCGACCTTTTCCACCTCTATTTCCATTCCAATGCATTCAACGCACCTATTTCATCTTTAGGGCTTCCAATTGTTTCTGTGTATCTGATACAAGAAAAATGGACGAGGGTCAGAACAAAGTGGGGAAAGATAAGATGAGTCTAATCCCCACTCTTCCCATAATATCATCTCGTACATCATTTCATCTCTTCACAATCTTCCACCAATACGATACTACCCTACTTCACCATGACCATGAAGTTTCACTCTTTTGCAACAGTTGCAATCGCAGCTATGGCTTCCCTGGCTGTCTCTGTCTTGGCAGTTGACATCAAACTTAATCGTGGCCAGGTGAAGCGGAAATTTGTTGACGAGACAGCACAAGCTCCGGCGATGCCGACGGCTAAAGATCGATTCTCCCCAATTTCATGGGAGTGATAGTACAACGTACCATTGTTTAAGGGATCACTACAAGTGTCCTATCGATCAGATTGTTAAAAAGGTTTTCTACTCTTTGCAAACAAGTGCTACCATGATAACCCTAAGTAGATGACTGTCCTTCGGGGCCGGGTTCTAAATAATATTTGTGTCAGGATTTCGTATTGAGTAAGAACGTCCGCTATGATACAACGAACAATGCTCAAGGCGATCTCTACAGATGGCCAATCAATCGGGTTGTACATATAGGTAGATAAGTTTAAGATACAAGCACTTAGTAAATACTTGAAAAATTCTTCTACACAGTTCAAATAAATGTTAAAGATAACCGGATGCACGGCGATCTCTTTTCACACTTGTCCAGTAATGTTACCTCTTGCCGTAATCGCCAGAATTCCAACTTTCGGACATCCTGTGAACGGATCCCTTCCTCCGAGCAACGGCGCTAACGCCGTCGCCCATTATCCTGTCCTTGGAATCTATGGCGCTGGATGCGGGCATACTTTGTTCCGGAACCAAAAGGTACTTGCGTGAGATCGTTTCGAAATTTATGCAAACAAATCATGCAAACACGATAAAAAATGCCCACAGCTAATCCCTTCTGCTTACCCTACAAATTCTCGCATGGCCCCCATGAAGAATTGTGCTCGCCCGATAACGACCGTGGCGCCCTCGTCGTGTAGTAAATCGTCCGCATCATCGTCCAGCCAGGCCTCGATGTTTGTTGTCGTGGCTAGCTCGTCGTCATCGTTCGTTGACGACGACTCGATGGTATCTGGCGATGACGATTCCTCGTGCGCGCGCATGCGTTGGTACTCGCGTTCAGCGGTCGTGAATACCTCGTCGTAGTTGATCGCCATCTCTTCCCGTCCCCCGACATCGTCTTCATCGTCAGCATCATCACCATCGACCGACATCATCATCGACAGGGATGCTTCATCCTCCATCAGTCCCTCATCTGGCTCCTCTCCCCGTAACATTACCATGACGTCGCAGCCGTACACGCCCCGACGGGAAACATCGTCGACCTCCCCTCCAGACGTTGACCCGGCCTCCCCCCCAACTCTCCTCGTGTCCGTCTTCCTCGTCCCGATGGATTCGCAACGATCGGCTCGCGCGGAGTAATTATCGTCCTCGTCGTCGTATTCGTCATCCCCTCGCCTCGATACGAACTGCAAGTCCGTTACGTTAAACCTCAACGGATCCCAAGACCTCTGCATCACTCTTGCCACCCTCACCGCGTCGTTGACGGTCTGAAATCCCCCGATCGGCAAAAGCGGACGATAGGAGGGTGCGGCATGCGCGTCGTTCGCGTCGATACGACGACCTCGCGGCAAACGTTCGGGACGTGGACTCACGGGACTCGCGGGGGAGTAGGCATCGTACTCGTTGAATAGTTCGATCCGTAGCAATTCGCGCAATGCCTCGAGTCGTTGGCGAGATTCCTCGTTCGGAGAGAGGTATATCACGCACGGGCCGTTGTACCTGCCGTCCTTATTGCGCTCGTCGACCTCGCCTCCGCCGCCCTCGTCGTCGCTGGCATCGTCGATGGTCGATTGCTCCATCGAGGCCTCGTTGACACTATATTCGTCCTCGTCGTGGCTCCCCCCCCCCTCTCCTTTAATCCTCATTATTCGCTTATGCTCTCTAGCTCGCTTCCTCTCGATGCCTTTTCTCTCCTCGATCTCGATGAGCCGACGTCCCTCCTCCCTCCGTTGACGGTATTCGTATTCCTGGGTTGTCGTAGACGTCGACGCAGACGTCAAAAGTCCATCGTCGATGTCGTCTCCGTCGGATTCCAGCGTATACCAAGACGACGAAGACGACGAAGATCGATTCCTCCGTCCCCGTCCTCCCCGTCCCTTCCATCTCTCGCCCCCACGCCGCTGCGTCATCGTATTCCCCCCCCCCGCCCTCTCGAACGCGTCCATCTTAGCGTCGAGTACCTCCCAGTGAGGCAATATCAGTATCGAGTCGAGGGTCACCTCGAAGGACCTCGCGTCGAATGCAGTCCTCTTCGTCGACATCTTCGTGGGATCGACGCCCACGTCGTTTCCATCGCCTTCTCCTTCATTTCCATCGTCCATCGCTCGCACCCCCCCACGCCCCGCACCTCGACCGCGATCATTGTCGTCGTCGCCAATATCGAGGTCGTCCATACCGTCTATCCAATTAGCGAGTTTTCCCGCCAACGTCGGCACATCGCGCAGATTCGCGAATGGATGGAACAATCGCAATGCGGGCGGCCACCTGAAGAAGCTCGAATCGCGCGCCAGGTGACGCGCCCTCTGTATCGCGTCCCAGGCCTCGCACGGCGGTACAATGCACAGTGCCGTGGACATGGTGACTCCGCCGACGCCGCCGCCACTCGATTTCGATCCATCATGGAACCCCCCGGCTCTTCCCCCCGATGAAAACGGAGGGGCAGTCGCGGCGTTGATGGCGGTGGCCGTGGTCATCGTCGTCGTCCTTCCCCTGGACGTGGTGGTCGACGACGCCCAAGTCATCGTGGCCGTCTCGTATCGCCCCACGACGCCACCACCGTCGGTTCCAACGTCGAGGTCATCCTCCTCGTTGTATTCGTCGCGGCGGGGTCGTGGACGAGGACGAGAGCGACGACGACGGGCGCGGTCGACGTCTTGGTCGTCGTGCCTCGCGCCGCCGTATCGACGGTTGGAGAATGATGATGACGACGAGTGAGATGGAAACGACGACGAGGAGAATGCGTCCGCCACCGTCGCGCGATGATGATGATGATGCGGACCGCGGCACGACGATGACGACGCGGCGATGAGAAGGAGCATGGCGAACGCGGCGGACGAGCGATGATCCTTGCCTCCTCGTCCTCCATCATCGTTGTCACAGTGGCGACGACGACGACGACGACGACGACGACGACGAAGGGGGATGGTTATGGCGGAAGGCGCGAGTAATACGTGGTAGAGGTCAACAACCAACATGCCGCTTTTTGCAATATGATGATTTTGTTTTGTTCTTTTTTGTTCCGAGCGACGGCCGCCATCGGGGGGGGGGTTGGGATGGGGTCGTTCTCCCTTGGGGTGGTAATTTTCAGTATGGTAGAGGGTATGTTTTACTACACAAGTTTTAGCCCTATCGTATTTTCGCGCGGGGGTCTACCGTAGAGACCGGGGTTTAAGCACCACCGGGGTTTAAGCACCAGACACTAA
>JALLBA010000804.1:0-13837 GCA_036939675.1 Cyclostephanos invisitatus
CTAGAATAAGTATAAAATACTTAATCAAGTATGGGTGCGTCGGTAACCAATATATATTGGGAGGCATTCTCACATTTTTGTGGGTGCCCGCCCCGGCCGCCCATATCTCTTCTCAAGCTTAAAATATACAGCCATCACATTTTTTTTCAGTTCCCACAACATTTCGTACCTTTTAGATGAACATGCAGTGTTTTGGATTTCTTTCCATGTGCGTCAAAAAAAATGCACACTCCTTAGCAGTATTTGTTTTTGCGTGTCCACGGTGGTAATGGAATGGGGCTTTTTCGGGGCGAAGGGGGGAATCATACCGATCTCATCCTCTTCTCCATCGCGCATCTCACGTTTATATATATATACCCTGCGAATACGATTTCGAGACACATCAGGATATGATGAAAGATCAGACATGAATTTGCCGCAAAACATCATCTTTATATATTATATATATACATGTACGCAATTGTGTCTTGTTGTGAAACTCGAGAGAAAATGAGAGGATGGGTGGGCTCGAAGCGATGCATGCCGCTTGCAAATATCGAGAGGGAGAGGGCATCAAGACGAGGCGGGCGATCCCACCTTCATGCGCGGCTCCGGCTCCGGCAAAAAAGGGTACGCTGGGGAACCAGCCGCCGCAGCCATCGGCCGCTAATGCAGATGTTGATGATGGGTCATCAGCTGCTGGGCCATGTCGCTGCCCGTGAGGCAGTTGTTCGCGGCGGCGGCCTTCGTCCCCGCCGACGCGTTCCCCGCGGTCGCGGCCAGAGGATTATTGACGCCGACGCCAACATCGCCGATGCCGTTGCCGAACAATCCCGGTATCGCAAGCATGGGATTCGGGACCATGCCGCTCATTCCCACGGCGTTCGCCGCCGCGTTGACCTGACGCGCCGCCTGGGCCATCGCGAGCCAATTGGCCATGAGCGCGTTCTGGGCGTTCTGCTGTTGTTGTTGCTGTTGCTGCTGCTGATAGAGGAGGACGTCGGCGGGGGACGGGCAGGGGGGGGACGGCGCTCCTGGGGGGGGTACGGGGACCGGGGCGGGGACCGGGGCGGGGACAACGGCGTCTCCCCGGGTAGCGGAGGGAGGGGGGGGGACCGCGATCGCGGCGGGGGCGGGAGGTGGCGTCGGGATCGTCGTCGTCGTGGGGGGGGGCGCCGTCGTCGTCGTCTGGGGCAAGGTCGCGATGGGGGGATTGAGATCGCCTGGAACAGGAGGGGGGGCAGTAACCGCTGGCGGGGCGGCCACCGACGTCCCGAGCTTGATCCCACCCCCTCCCTCGATCTTGATCCTCGCCGAAATTAACATCCCCTCCAGGACCTCGCTATTTCGACGAAGCTGTGCATTCGTCCTCGTGAAGAAGACGACGCTCCTCTGCAATTCCTCGACCAGGACCTTCTTCCTCCGTCTCGATTCGCGTGCGGCCTTACGATTCGATTCGAGTCGGGCGTGTCTCTTGCTCTCCTCCTCGTCGGAGGTGGGAGCCGGACGCTTGGGTGCAGGGGGGGGCGCGGAGGCATTCACGGCGGCGACGTCGTATCCGGCGGCGAGGTTGTCTAGCGCCTTGCGCCTGGCAGTGGCGGTGGTATCGTCATCGATGACGTCTTGTGGGTCCATCTCTCCTCTTCTAAATCGCGAAAGACGGTCTATTCAACGTAATCAGTTCGCGTGACGCTGTTGGGTCCTTAAATGAGAGCAGGCAAACGTCATGAGGCGACATGACGCTCTTGAAAAGCAGCTGGAAAAAGAGGGGAAAACCGGAGGCGACGTCGTCACAGGAACGGACGAAGTGATGCCTTTTTTTATTCCCACGTGGAGAGAATTTCTGATTTCTCTTACTCTGGAATAAGTAGTACGTAATAGTACTACTTGTAAGTGAAAGTATGTACGTACCAATCGAGACGAGAGATAAGAGAAAGACGACGGCATTGTTTTTTGTTTCAAAACAAAATGGCACCATCGAAGTCCAACCGCAAGAAGGCCAAGACGAGGTCCAATGCCGACAATGACAAGGAGAATGCATCGCATATGGCAAACGCCTCCTCCCCCCCCTCCTCCATCGGCAATAACAAGAAGGAAGGAGGGGCAAGATCGAGGAAGAACGCCGTACCACGCGGCGACGACAAGAAGAATGGCGCATCCGACTCGTACGAGAGGGCCTGGTGGACGACGCACGTCGCCATGGCGGCGAAGCTCATCGAGCGATGCTCGAAAATTCTCCCCCATTGGGGCATGTCCGATTCGAAGCGCGTGTTCGACTCTTACCGTCAATTCCTAATGCTGAAGAAAGAAGTCGCGGACTGGGACGGATCCAAGATCGTACCGTGCTGGCCAATCGGGGTGATGTGGGATGAGCATATTCAGATGGAGGATTACGATTATCACATGAAAGATCTCATCGGTCACGTCATCGAGCGTCGTGTCTCCTTCCTGGGAGGGACGATGGCGGCGGATACATCCATAACGGAGCGTGCCGCCGTGAGGCTGGTGGAGGAAGAAGAGCGGGCACGACTGGAACGGTCGACGAGGAATGCGCTCAAGAGGCGATTCGGATCCCATCACGATGACGAGCTATGGGCCACCGTTTCGTTGTCCATAGTCGATCAATACGGTGTGGAGACGACGTTGGAGGTCAATAGGAGGGAGCCGCTCATCAATCGTTTCGTTTTGTATGCCGGATATCAAATACTCAAAACGGATAAGGATGGCGGCCAAGAAGATTATCAGTTCGCGTACGCTGGAAAAATCGTCACCCTCGGGAAGGATGTCGACAGATTCGAGGGTGACTTATTCGACGATACCCCCCAAAGTTTGGGCTTCGAGGGCCATGCGAGGATCGAGGCGAATCTCATCGACATGGTCGCGTTCACGATACGATACTCCTCCGATAGGGAACGAGCATTCTTAGTCGAGAGGACGAGCATGATGAAGAGGGCGTTCGAAACATTCGCGAATGACGAAATGCAGGACGACACCAAATTGTCGAATCTCATTTTCATTTTGGGTGACGACGGGCAGCGGGTGTACGGATACGAGTCGCCGGTCGCATTGGGCTTGAAACCCCGAAACAACGAAGTCATACTCGCGGTCGATGCCGCATCGCACAGGTGCGAAAACTGCATCCGCTGCAATCCTCGACTTGGGGACGCCCTCGAGAGACATGTCGACAACAACTACGGTGGGGTCCAGGATGACGACAACTCCGACGATACGAGCGTCGCTTCCGCTTGAAATGCTTGGCGAGGATGAACGTTTCATATCCTGCTTCATTATTGCGCCATGGCGATTGGCTCGACTGACTGTACTTTGAGCACCTTTCGGAATCATCAGATACGATCTAAAAAGCCCATGTAATACGAAATAACATTATCTATTGAAACTCGCCAACGTAGGCACTAGTTACTTGGGATCCCCCAAGGAGAAGCATCAGTTGGACACGAACAGTAATTTCATAGAGAGGGATCTATTCGTCATCATCATCATATTAATCGTCGTCGTTGTCGTCGAACGATCTCCTGCATGTCATTGACAGTCCCCCAGTCCATGTCCCTATTCCCTCCCTCCCTCTCCTCCACCGCATCCAGGGCGAAGTCTTCCGTCATTTTTTTCATCCCCTCGTTTTCCTCCAATTAATACGTATCGTTCAGAGACCAACCAGATCTCCTACAACGTTGTTGTCACCTACAACGTCGTCATCTCCTACGTCAGCTCATGTGCCTCCTTCCCCTTCAAGTGAATACTAACACGATTCTGATTCTGACTGTGAGATAAGTGACTGTGGACGCTATTGCAAAGCCATAGTATGGTCAAAATACAGGAAGGATGCAGACTGTGGGGTCAATGCCGCTGGATTACCACGCTATTGCGTGGTAGGTCCATTGAGGTATGTTTGTGCAAACTCATTGGTGATAGATCCTGTGAAAGAGGTAAAAATGAAACAGGCCGTCGTGCCTTCCTAGTATGGCTGTGTGTAGCAGCAGGGATCTTGACGCAGATCATTGCTGTGGGGACGTCTTTGTATGATATCTACGCCTCGTGTCTTGATGGACCATTTTATTTCTTCCATAGAAGTGAACACATTTAGTACTACTCGCAGCCCCACTCGCAGCGGAGGAGTAGTTCGTCTGTCCTGAACCTTTCGAGCAGCAATAACTTCATTTACCTTTGAGGCAATATCAAGTACATTATGTTGCAGGTTTTCGAGCATTCTTTGCCATTGTCCCCCGCTCACGAATTTGTGTGACATTTATTTGAAGGTGATCCAGAGTTTAACGCAAACTAAAAAGATAAAAGCTTACAATAAATGCTTTATAACCATGTTCCAATTGCATAATCTTGACACCAACCTTTAATATCTGTATCACTTTGCTCAAGAGAGAACAGGTTGCAACACGTTGCCTGATCCGCCGATCAAGAAAATTCAATCCCCTCTCAGTCGTCGCCCGTGGCGAGCTTGGCACCTACGAATCTTTTGATGTCCAGCGCTCTGGTGTACCTTTCACTCGTTTCGGCACAAGCACACCATCTCCGAGAAAAACATATTCGTCAATTGTCATTCATCTTTTTCGCTTTTCTTTACATTATCATTATATTCACTACGATTTAGGGAGGCGGTCTGTCATCCCGTCTCATGAGATATTGCCATGTAAAACTTCTTTTTTGTATTACGCGGCCCCCGGTGCGCAGGACCCACCGAGTGTAACTCACCCCATGATCACTCCGTCCCTCCTCCATATGCCGCGTCCCCCTCCATCGCCTTGAGCATTCTGCCTTCACTCTCCATACACCTCGCATCGTATTTGGTCCCGCCCTTCGTGTACATGGTGTAAAAAGTAACTATATTGCTCGGCCACGCTGTAGTAGCGGTATTTGTGTTGCTCGGACCTTTACAAACATTTCATCGCCCTTTATAGGCGGCGGAATCAATGAGGCTCAGCCATTCCTGATACAAGATACCAATGGGGATGTGAAATGAGATGGGTTGGAGAAAGACTTGATGTCCCTTTCCGGCCTCGAGGATGAATTTTGCGACAGCTCTATCAATGTAAGACCAGAACGATATGGATATAAATGTGTATGGTTTCATATGAGAGATAGGATTCGGAGGCTTCAATGAACTCTTTTTTATGAATTTATATGCCTAGAACTCTAGAAGTCGCTTCCTTCATCGGATAGGTCATCATCACTATCATCAACTACATAGGTGACCTTTTTTGCTGCCGCCCTTCCGCTCCTCTCACGAGCTGGAACAGGAGCAGATACCACCTCAACCTCCGAGTCGCTACCATCTCCCGCGAAATCATCACTTTCTTCATCAGATGAGTCGTACATTTTCGCAGCCTTCTTGGGCATTGCCTTTTTCTTTGGAGGCGCCTTCTTAGCTGGTGCCTTCGTCGTCGTAGCTTTCTTAGGGGCAACCAGCTTCGTTGCTGCAGTAGGCACAGCTGTATCCTTGGCCTCAGCGGGCTTGGGAACTCTTATCGCTACAGCTGGCGCGAGAGATAACTTTTCAAGGACACTGACAGCATCATCAACACCTGTTTTTGGAGGAACCTTTGTAGCCAGTCTTTTGGGGGCGGGCATTGACACAACGAAGTCATCGCCTGAGTCATTCTCCAAATCGGAATCCCACTGAAAAAAAAAGGGAGGAAGAAAGTGATGTCTATGAATTGTAAACTGTTGATTGCATCGCGGGACCATTGGTATATAAAAGCTACTCACATCATCATTCTTCTTCTTGCCCTTGGCGGCCTTTTTCTTCGCGGCACTTGCTTTTTTGGCATTATGGACCTTATTCTTATTCTGGGCTTGTACTTCCCTCTTCAATTCAGCGGAGATATCCAAATCTCTCTCATTGAGAGCCTCGTCGATTGTATCCAAATCGGAAAGCCATATGGCCTCGGGTGATGTAGCGTTGAGTTGTTTAACTTCATTGGTCTTCTCCATCTTTTGCCGACGAAGTTCTTCGGCGCGTTCAAAAGTGAGGCTCCAAATCTTCATTCCTAGCAAGTACTCGTACCCCTTAGCCAGCTCGGCGTCGGAAGTACTTTCTTCAATGGATGCACTATCGTCGTTCTCCTCCTCGGTCTCTTTCTTCTCGTTGTTAGGGAAGAGATCGTACCCGCGCTCCACTAATTCAGCGAGCAACTCAGAGCGCTTCCTATTGCTGACGATCAAATCGCCCTTGCACACTTCCTCAACAAAGCGAGCCTTATTCGACAACGTCTTGAGGTCCTTGCCCATTTTTTCAAGAAGCATGGCTTTGCGCTTGACGTAAAACCCGAGTCTGTGGTGGAAGAACATACGTAGAATATCAAGTGACGTCTTGTACTTGTGGATTTTGCCTTGGTCATCAAACAAAGTCATATTATTGGTCGAGATAGTGGTTGAGAGTTTGAACTTGCCATGAAGGCCCTCTTTCTCCTTCTCGTACGCGTCAATCATCTCCTTTGATGCGCTGACAGTGAAGGAAACTGTGGTGTCAGTGTGGTTCTCTTTGAAGTCTGAGATCTCGCTAGGGGATTTGTCAGCGCCAGTCATCATTCCTTCCAAGAAGGATTTGTAGTCTTGGGTCCACTTCCCTATCGGCAATTCAGAGATGAGCATTGTGGTCTCGTTGATGCGCTCGATCTTGCCTTTGACAATGTAGCTCCCCTCCCTTTTGCCAGTCTCGGCCGTGATCTCTCCCGTGTAACCACAGAAATGAGGATGCATTTCCGTTGGCTCTTTGCCGTTGATCATCTTCCTAATGTTGGCAATGACTTCACGGGGATCGTGATTTTGAATCGTACACGACCATCCCGTTCCAATGCCTTCGGAACCGTTGACGAGCACCATAGGAATCACGGGCATGTAATATTCGGGCTCAATAGATAGACCATCATCGTTGAGATAGTTCAACAGAGGGTCATCGTCTGGGTGGAATATGGCGCGCGCGATCTTCTCGAGCCTCGTGAATATGTAACGTGCCGAGGCGTGGTCTTTTCCACCCATCCTGCGCGTTCCAAACTGTCCACTCGGGTATAGAAGATTCACGCTGGCAAAAGAAGAGAATCATTTGTGAGATAATTGAAGCGGGTAGCATTCATGGTCGACTTAAATATAGATGTATGCTCACTTGTTGGATCCACAGTACGACTGCGCCATCCCAATTATGGTTCCATTCAGGGACATATCTCCGTGATGATAGGCAGAATGCTCGCCGATGTATCCCGCAAGCTGAGCCACCTAAAAACAGGGGACCATATTATGTGTCACACATAATCCGATTAGTACACACACGACTTCAGGTACGTGAAATAATGATAATGAAATTTTGAGACAAACCTTAATTTCCGTCTTGAGCTTCTTCTTGAAGCATGCGAACAAGACCTATGGCGAGAAGGAGAAGAATATTGCATTAAAAGTTAGATGGAGCGGATGGAGATCCAAATTAGCAAGGCAGAAGGATGCACCAGTCACCTTGCGCTGACTCGGCTTGAAACCGTCGAGCAAATGGGGGATCGACCGGATGTTATCGTACTGAGAGAAGAGGACCAGCTCTCGATTGATGAAGTCGGAGTAGTTGATTCCGTTCCTCTGCGCCTCCCTGTAATTCAAGAAGGTGTCCTTCTCGACGCGGTTCAGCCACCTCTTCCTATCCTCCACCTTGCTCTTGCTGAATGCCATCTCGATGAGGCCGGACCCCGTGTTGATTATATTATCGGCGGACGACCCCTCCTCGTCCATGTCGTCGTCGAGACCGCTCACGTAGTCGGCGCTTATCTCGTTGAAATGTATCTCGTGTATGTCGAGGTTTGAGAAATATTCTTTCGCCTCGCTGCTAGTCGATGTACCCAACCCCTTGTAATACTTGATATTCCATCCTTTGGCATCGTTCCCGGTCGACTCCTTCCACGATTCGTATTCCGGTAGCGTGAAGAACGTCTCGGACTTCTTCCCCTTGGTGCACTTGACGATGGGCGTGATGAATTGCTGGAGGAAGCCGGGTACATCGAGCAACGACGGCCAGAAGTGATGTATGAAATTGATGACGAGTCCCTTGATGTGACTGCCGTCGTGATCCTGATCGGCCATTATCATTAGATGTCCGTATCGGAGCATCTTGATATTCTCCTCGGTATATACGCTGTTGAACTTGAGTCCCAAGATTTCCACGAGGTTCATGATCTCCTCGTTCTTCATGATCTGGGCGTGAGTCGCATCGCGGACGTTCAATAGCTTCCCCTTGAGGGGGAATACGCCGTAATAGTCCCTCCCGACCACGCTCAGTCCCGATACGGCCAGGGACTTGGCCGAATCGCCCTCGGTGATGATGAGGGTACAATCCCTGCTCTTGGCGGTGCCCGCATTATTCGCATCGTCGAGCTTCGTTATTCCAGTGAGCTTCGTCTTCTTTGTACCTCCCATGCGCTTCAGGGCTTGATTTTGCTTGAATTTCGCGTAGGACATGATCGAATCGATGACTCCACACTTCTCGATGCTCTTCATGAACTTGTCCGACAATTTCACGGAAGTGAACGTACTCGGCTTGATGGTCATGTGTTCCTTCGTCTGACTATCGAAGGTCGGATTCTCCACGAGACAATTGACGAATATCGCGAGATGATTCTTGATCTGATTCACCTTGATCTCCGCCTCGCCCTTGTTCTTCTTCTTCACGATGGCCTGCAACTTCTTGGCGACGAGATCGGATATGTAATTGACGTGTCCACCGCCCTTCGTCGTCGATATGGCATTCACGAAGGATATCTGCTGGAAGCTACCGTCACTCACTCCCACCCCGACCTCCCATCGTTCGTCGATGCGCTCGTATGCCGCGGGGGGGGATATGCCATCGAACAATTCGAGGTAGGATCGGAAATCCTTCACGGGCAACTTGGTGCCGTTGAGGTACACGCTCAATTTCTTCCCCTCCTTATTCGACATCGATCCGGCGACGTCGTACGCGCGCTTCGACAGTAGGCCGATGGTATCGTCGTCCATAATCGACATCCCGAATCGCTTCAAATCAGGCCTGAAGGTGATCTTGGTATAATCCCCCTTCTTGCTTTCGGCCTTGGTACACGACGATACCTTGGGCTTTTCCGTAATGTGCATGTTGTCGCGAAAGACCTGAACGAATTTCAATCCCTGTTCGGAATCGAGACACTCCACGACGAATTCGGTACTGAATATATTCGCCAACTTCGCTCCGTATCCGTTACGTCCGCCAGTGGTCTTCTTCTCGTCGTCGTCGAAGTTCGATCCGGTGAGCAGATGTCCGAATATCAAGGTGGGGACGTAACATCCATGTTCCTTGTGCATGACTACCGGTATGCCCTTGCCGTTATTCAGTACCGATATAGTATTCGTAGCGGCGTCGATGGCGATCTCGAGGCGGTCCATATTCGGATCCCTCTGCTTGTTATCGGCAGCATTCACGACGATCTCGTCGAATATCTTGTATAGGCCGGGGGTGTAAGTGACGTCTCGCATCTTGATTCGATTCGAGGAAGCGTCGTACGCGAACATCGGCTGCGTGACGCTTTCGGTCGAGCCGATGTAAGTGTCGGGACGCAATAGGATGTGCTCGAGCTGGGTCTTCTTCTGGTACGTCTGTTCGATGGTCTTGTGGGAGGAGGACGACTTGCTGCCGATGTTGCCGGCGGCATTGGAAGGGACGGCGGCGGTGGGGGGGGCGGCTGATGCGGCCATCTTCGTGGAGGAGGCGGACGACTTGCCTCCCTTGGCCGTCTTATTCTTCTTCTTCCCGGCGGCGAGTTTATGATTGGGATCGAAATTCTCGTCGTCGAACGACACGTCGTCGTCGAAACCAGATTCGAAATCCATGCTGACGTCGAGATCGGTCATTGTATTTAAGAGAACGCGAGCGAGTTCTCCGAAGAGAGAGAGGCTTGGTAAAGAGGGAGGCTTTTGGAGATGATGATGGTTTGGAAGTCTTTTATGGCACCCCACGATGGACCCCGCCAGTGACAATGATTTTGACAATGTGATAGAACGAAAAGGAAAAAAGCTCGAACTCGAATCGCATCGCCTCCTCGCTCCCTCTCGCCAACTTTTTTCGATGACCGGTGACAGCAACGGCGTGTCCCAACGGAATATCGCCGACTTTATCTCTTTGGCGATCATGAACATAATTACAATTAATTCCGACGTATGTGGCACAATATATCAGTTTTTCCGGACCATACTATGAAAGATGAGTAAGTAATTGAGTAGAGTAGTAGATAAGATTTGGCGCGCCTGCACGACTAAACGACGAAGACTGCGTGACCCGAGTCAGACAGAAAAAATGAGCACAAAGCAAGCAATTCAATCAAAACACTCTCTTGTCATCCATCATATCTCCACGATGGAGCTAAATGCCACCCCGTCAAGCGATGAAGTACCCCCCCTCCCGAGGATGAGGGAGCTGCGCGTCGAGGACGCGCTCATGTACCTGGATCAGGTCAAGATGGAATTCGGCGACCGTCCGCACATATACAACGAATTCCTAGACATCATGAAGACGTTCAAGATCCAGGCGATCGACGCTCCTGGGGTCATGCGAAATGTGGCGTCCCTCTTCCGCGGGAACGAGCGGCTGCTCCTCGGCTTCGAAACCTTCCTCCCCGTCCCCGAGGAGTACAGGATCGAATGGATGGAGCTAAATGCCACCCCGTCGAGCTGTGAAGCACCCCTCCCAGACTTCGATGACGCCACTAATTACGTCATGACGATCAAGCGTCGATTCGCGAGCAATCCGGAGTCATATCGCAAGTTCCTCGAGACACTACAAACCTACCTGAAGGGACAGCGCGGCATCAAGGAGGTGCTCGACGAGGTGTCGATATTATTCGCGGACCACGCGGATCTGCTCAAGGAATTCACGTACTTCTTGCCCGATGCGGTGCAGAGACAGGCGAAGGCGCGGCTTGACGATGCGGCGAAGAAGGCCGAGGATATGGCCAGGGCCAGGGAGACCGGGCCAGGGCGAGACGCGGACGAGTTCGGTGAGTACTTCGACGGCATCAACGAGTGCTTCGACGGAATCGACGAGTACTTCGACGGCATCGACGAGGTCGTCGTCGACGGCATGATCGACAACGAGTTCGACGGTGGTGAATATCGATGAATGATCTCAATCGTTTCAATGTCTCGATGAGAGGGAGTGTCTACACAAGTTCGTTCGGTGTTAATACTTGCGACGCCCATCGTCTTAAAAAAAAAACATATCAACTCGGGATCCAAACACCCGTGAGTGAGTGACCGAATCCTCGTCGGGTGGCAGCGGCGTTCACATCAGTGGCATTTACATGTAGATCGACATTGAGAGCTGTACATTCTAGCGTCCTTGACAAAACGTAAACTCTATGATCTTTCGAAATATCTTGCGTGGCTCGTACCATTCTCTCTCGTTTTCTGATTCAATCCCCACCAGAAAGCTCTGAAACTCAGTCAGAATCTCAATCGGACCTGTGTCATATTGTAGATGTTATGTCAATATTGGCATGCCCTGTCGCGGAGTGCGGAGCTCATGACTCACTGACCTCAAATAGAGGCTGAATGTCCTTCAACTTTCTCTGCAACAAACAAATCTATTCCTTAAAAGAATTAGAACAGCCGCCGATTTGAACTTTGCGATCTATGCCATGTGTCGAGCCAAGATAGAAGATTCCGTGGAGGTATTCTGGTGAGAAAAATAACATCATTGCATCGGGGAAGTAAGTTGTAGCGCTAACAATTAATCTTAAGCATCGCTTATGGCAGAGACATACAATTCACAATCGATACCACCATGCTTATAACAACTGAAAACAGGTAAAAAAAACATTCCGGAGGACCGTGAATAAAAACGATCGCCCCCTAAAATCGAGTAGGCCTCTTCCTGCCGGTATACTTCGTGTCCGCCCTCGTATCCTTCCCCTTCTTCCTTTGCGTTTCCTTCTTGTGCAATATCCATTCCTTCGTCTTACCGACGCCCTTTCTCTTCCTGGGTACCTTCTCGCCCCGTTTGTTCCCCGACGAACCCCCCCCGGCCCTCCTCGGGTCGACGTCGTCCGCCACGCGTACGCCGCTCACGTTCTTCTTACGTTGTACCCTCCCCCCGTCCTCCGTCGCGTCCGTCCCACCGCCCAGGCCCGGCGGTGCCCTGTACGCCCTCTCGAACGATAATACGAGGTAATGCTTCTTCGCCTTCGTCGAGTTCGGATAATCGACGACGATCCCACCGGCGAATCCGACCTTCGCCGCGCATTCGCTAATGAGTATCGCGTGCTCGGCCGTCTCCGGGTAGAATTGCAATACGGCACGTGCCCCCCTACGCAATACCGCGTACAACGACGAGAAGAACCTCATCAATCGTTTCTTCGGAAATTGTTCCCGCGTGTTGGAATAGCAAAGCCACTGCAGCGCCGAGATGGATATGCATGCGTCGAAGGTCGCCGGACGGAAGGGCAGTCCGGTGCCCATGTCGTGATGTAAGAGGTCGCCGGTGGGGGGCGACGGTCTCCGTCTCCTCTTCGTCGCGGTATTATCGTCACGCATTGAGTCGTCATCGTCGTTATCGCATTCCTCGTCCTCGTCGTCTTCGTCTTCGTCGCTCCTTACGTCATCCTTGGATGCCAAATCCCTCTTGTGTTCGATCCGTTCGTTCGCGACGTTCAGCATGTCCCGACTAACGTCGCATCCCACCCACACGTGCCCGTGCTCCTCGAGGACCTTATGATCGAGCGCGATATTCGTGTGCGTGTGTGTGGTGGAGGGGGGGGGGGGATGATGATATTATGTGCAATGGGGGGATAGGGGAAGCGACATTCGTTTTCGTCAGTTTTTCGATTGCATCTCGTGAAAAAGATGCACGAGTAATGGGAATAAAAATACGCAGACGATTTCATCCGATGATATTTCACGGAAATGTGTGATAGCCTACTAACAAATCGGGCGACTGGTGAATATACACGAACCCGATTGCTATAAAACTCTCACGTATATTTGATCTTGCATACCTCCGTTCTAGCAGGAATGGTGGGAAAAAATAAATTCATTCGCTAGAAATATATAGCATGCGCGGCCCGAGAAGTAAATCTCGGAAAAAACGACGAAAAAAAATCATTTCCTTTGGAACACGCACCTGACCGCTGAGTCCGCTGCCGCAACCGACGTCCAATACGAAACGCGGCCTAATATCACCATCGTCACCATTTTCGTCCAATTTCAACAATTCGATCGCGCGTTCGGTAATCTCGCGCTGAATGCCGACCATGCGAGACGAGGAATCGTACTTCTTAGCCTCCTTCGCATCGTAGAAGAGGGAGGCATGGCCGGTCAGTTCGGGACGGGACATATTGACGAATATTTGCAACGGGGTGGTTTGTCGAGGTTAGAGAGGAGGTGATTTTCTGATTTTCATGCGCCCAAGTCAGTTCGTCCGTTGTGAGAAAAAATGACTGGCGGTGATGATGGCGGGAATCGTGGCTACCGTAGAGGCCGCGGGGTTTAACCACCATTTCCCGCTAAATTTCTTTTGAATTCCTTTTGGTCAAAATTCTTCACAAAAGAGGAATTGGTATTGCTTTTTTCTAAATATTAGGACTTACGCATTCTTCACAAAAGAGGAATTGGTATTGTATTTTTCTAAATATTAGGACGTGAACACTAAAAAACAAAAGGGAGATAATCCGCAGTACGACCAGGGTTAGTCATTTTGTGAGATTTTTTGATGGGAAACCCTATTTTCTCTTGAGTGTTCAAAAACTTTGCCTCGCCTACCATAAGTCGGGGTTTAAGAACCACCTAATGTTGTAGGATGCGACAGCTAAATCCGTCAGAATCACATTTCTGCGTATCGTACTTTTTT
>JALLBA010000805.1:0-13834 GCA_036939675.1 Cyclostephanos invisitatus
ACCGCTATTATAACTATTTTCCGGGACCGATTATATATAATCCGGAATTATATATTCGGTGTCACAGATCGTCCGACACCACTGACACCACCACGAGATCGCCGCCGCATGGTTTGTTAAAATAGTTTTGCTTTGCCGTCACCGATTGCTGTCACAACCCGAACACGAAAATAACAAAACATCCATGACAGCCACCACGATCACGACGGCGGCAACGCCCAAGGGCGATGGAAAGACTTATCTCGGATCCGTCCCCACCACCTCCGCCAGCAGGGTTGGGAAGGGGGTGGAGGGAGAGGCAGAAGCATCCCACCCTACTAATACCATGACGACGGATCTGAACACCCTCGTGTGGTGGTCGGTATTGTGCCTCATATCGCTAATCAACATATGCGTCTGGCTGTACAGCTACCGCGCCCTCGTCCTCGGGAGGGGGTGGGGCGGCGGCGGTCCCTCCGATGGATACGCCCATGCCGATCATCATCATCGCCATCATCTTACCATCGATAACTACCAGCGTCGACACCTGTACCTATCGGGTACGTATACGTTCGTATGCGCCTACCGATCGTTCCTACCACGCATCGACCTCGAACGGTTCTGCATGTGGGATACGCCGCTGTCCTCCATCTTCCTAGGACGACTGTCCGCTACGATTGCCGAAATTTGCTTCGCCTGTCAGATATCACTCCTCCTTCGTGAATTGGGCACGTTGCATCATCACACGTGGTCGGTACACCTATCGTCGTTCCTCGTCCTTGCGATATTCATCGCGCAGGTCTTCTGTTGGTTCGGTGTGACGACGTTGAATCACGCGTATCACGCCATCGAGGAAACGATATGGGCGATATGCGGATTGTTCGTTGGGATCGAATTCGTCAGTCTCGTGCTGTGTCATCCCGAGAATCGACAGCTGGTGATTCTGGGCACGTGCGGCTCGTTCGGGTGTTTCGCCTTCTTCCATTTCATGGTCACGGTGGACGTGCCGATGTATATCGGGCGGTGGAGGGAGGGTAGGGACGCGACGAAGGAGCGGGAGATGGAGCGGGTGGGCGGGTGCAAGGCGGTGGCGGGGGGGGAGGGGTACGCCGGAGGCGGATGTGGCAATGCGACGACGCATCCCGTCGTCCTCCTCCGTCGAATGACGACACTCGAGGGGGGGGTCGATGCCATCCAAAGGAGGGTCGTTACCAAGAGCTGGCACGTTTGGAAGGAGGAGACGTTGTGGCTGACCGGATACTTCTCGAGCGCCGTTTGGCTCAGCCTGTTCTTGATTCATTTGCCCGTCCCGGCATGACCCGGGGTGGGGATGTGATGATGACACGTCATGATATTAAAGTCGAATAGTCCGTTAGGACGCCTTAAATGATGAAATGCATGCATCCTTAGCTAAGTACGGATGTGATTTGTACCATGATGAGGTTGCCATTTCGGTCAAATCAAGATCCAGATTCAGATCCAGATCAAGATCCAGTCCCAATTGGGTCCAAATCCAGTCGTCCTGTAGTAACTCTCTGTAACAAGTGCGATTTAATTTTCGCTCCCTGCGGATATGAAGGTTTTCAATCTATGTCCTATTGCCGTTAAGTCGTTAAGAACGTATCGTCGACATCGCCACGTCTCGACCGCGCCCATTCCTCTCTATCCCTCTTCTCGTCTTCCATCTTACATATTGCCTTCAATCGGGCATCCCTATGTCGCACAAGATTGCGAAATTCTTCGTTCTTCTCTCGTAATTTCTTTTGGAGTACCGAGAGGGTCCGATCCCGTTCCATCGCCAGCGTGCGCAGGTCCTTCCGTAGGCTCTCCGGCGTGTGATACGCCTCCTTCATTCCCTCGCCATCATTCACTTCCGATGCGGCCGTGCCATCCCGTGCCTCGACTTCATTTTCTGGGGATATTTCCGTTTTGCTCTCAATCTTGCTGTCGACGTCGCCGTCGCGTTCACGCTGTCCATCCGCCTTATCCCCCACCCCCTCCTTATTATTCGCACACTTCTCGTTCGATGTCTTCTCATCAGTACCTTCGTCGTCCTTAGTCCTCCCATCATTGTCTTCGTCGTCCTTTTCATCCTTCTCCTCCTCCTCCTCCTCCTCCTCCTCCTCGTCCTGCTTCTTCAACACCTCCACCGCATTCTTCTCGAGGTAATCGATCTCCCCCTGCACCCTCCTTAGCCTCCTTTCGGTCCTGACGACCATCCTCCTCATGTCGTCCTCGAGCATGCGTTCCTGATCGAGCAATTCGAGTTCCATGCGACACCTCTCCCGAATGACCTCGTTCATCTCCTCCCTCAGGCTCTCTACCACCTCCTCCCCCTTGTGCAGCACGATCTCCGTCTGACTTCCGAGATGCTCGAGCTTCGTCGTGGCCTTGTTCAATTGGTCCTGCAGCATCATCAGGTACGCCGAGTCCTTATTCGGGGGTGCCGCGTCCCGTATCAAATTCGCGATCTCGCGAGCGGCGTCGGGCGTCGTCTCTGCCTCGAAGCACCCCACCCTCGCTCGCAATCCGTCGTTCGTGCGACGCCAAAGCCGAACGGCGACGGCGTGACGGTGCGTCGATTCGAGTAGGCCCCGTCGTAGGGCGTGATCGTCCCGCGCGCACTTGGCCAGGTGGGATTGCGACGCCCGAAGCTCGTCCTGCAGGTACGACAATCGCTCGTCGCGTCGTTGCACGCGTCGCTCGAGGGACTCGGATCCGTCGATGCCGCCGCCGTCGTCGTCGTCGTCGACGACGTCGCGTTTTCGCGCGACGCGGGTCGCACGGTGCGCTCCGGCGGGGCCGACGCCGCCATCGACGTCGAGGGGGGGAGGGGGGACGGTCGATTTCCTGAGCAACAACGACGCCGACCTGCGTATCGCGCCAGGCGACGGCTGCTCGGGAGTGTATTGGGTGGCGCCGGATAGCAATCCCCCGAAGAACGATCGCTGCTGATGCAGTTGATCCTGCGGCGTCGTCGTGGGGGAGGACGGGTATTCCGACGATGATCCCGCCGCGGCGACATTATTGAAGACTCCCGCTCCCGCTCCTCCTCCGCCACCGCCGCCGCCGATTTCGGATCCATTCGACGATCGCGACATGAAGAATGGCGATAGTATCCCCACCGAGCTCTGGGGCTGCGGGGACCTTTGGTGCGGTGGTTTGGTCACCGGCGATCCGGGCGGTGCCTCGCCCTTGAAGATGCGGTTGAACATTTTTTTTTATGAATTTTATTCGGATTTTTTCTTTTCGGGGGACGGAATGGGGAGGAGGGAGGAGGAGAAGGAGGAGGATAAAATAGTATCGTACTTCTTTGTTTCGTCGGATCGGGTTCGATATGGACTTTCTACTCCTGTAAATATGGCATAACAAACGACGCTGTTCGTAAGAGGTGAGATGTGATGACAGCGGGTCGAGGGCCAGAACATGATTCTTTTGTAAACATAACAATTATTGACAAAGTATAACGATTTAGACACCATCCAACTTTTTCCTCTATTGCCAAATCGATGATGGCAATCGCATGATTTATTTATTTTCCATGTGCACCGATCTTCTATCCATGTGCACCGATCATTTCTCGGCGGCATCGACACGTCACGGGTTATCATGAACATGTCAATTCTTTTGACGCACCTTCTTATTTCGTTTTACACCCACCGCGCCGCCTGTGCCACCCGATGATATCACGATTAATAATTTGGAATCCGTTGCCCCCCTTGTTTTCTTTTTTTTTCGATCCGCGGGGTTGATGCGGGTGGGGGATTGGGATGATCGGGGTCGGTTTGTGGATGATGGATGAGGGAAGGCGAGGGCGGGGGGTGGGATGGTACATATGGTGGCTGCGAGCGAGGCGAATCGCGTCGTTTTATTTGCATTTTTTTTTTTTTCATATATCCATTCCCGCCATAATTATTCGGGAACGACAAACAGCAGGGAACAGGATGATGCCTCCCACGAATACCGACCTCCACGACGATCGGGCGACTATGTCGTCGGACGAGGCGGATCATCGCGACGATGAAGACGACGACGATATCGACATCGACGGGGGGGAGGGGAGGGTGGTGGAGGGGGACGAGGGGAGGATGAACGGGGGCGATGGCGGCGGCGGCGGTGGAGTACACGCGCGTTCGCCGATACGGGACCGCGAGAACGACGGCGATTGCGATTGCGATTGCGATGACGATGACGTGGACAATGTCGTGGACGACGACGACGTCGTATCGAACGACGCGAATAGCATGCCGACGATGCGACTCGGTGGATCCATCGGTCGATCGACGTCGTCGGGTGGGGACGACGTGGACGTCATGCCGGCATTCGCGCTCCTCGCGGGGGTAGCTTTTCGACGCGTGCGATCGTCCGACTCGTCGTCGTCCTCGGCGACGGCGGAGGTGTTGTCTTTGCCCATACGTCACGTACCCATTACGTTGGGCATCAGGAAGCGAGGTCGGGGGATGGTGGTGACGGGGGGGGGAGGGGGGGACGACGTCGTTAACCACGGTCCGTCCCGTATATATCTGGATGATATTGGAGACGATTTGATCGATGACGTCGAGTTGTCGTCGTCGTCCTCGACCATCGCCGCTTCGATTTGTCGTATATATTTCAGGGATCATCGGGGGGGCGAATTGGTCGTCGACGAGGGGGAGGGGTCGTCATCGTCATCGTCGTCGTTGGGCGGGATGATATACGTCCACCCCAGCAGCGAGTTGTCGTCGCATTCGAATGCCCACGACGATTGCAATAGAGACGTATTGCGCCTCCCTGATATGGACGCCAATGCTCCCCTCCCCGTCAATGGTTTCTTCGCGTTGGAATGCATTTCCGACGACGTCAGGATCACGATCGGTCACACGACATTGCGCAAGGGCACGTCTGCCATGCTCGATACCGGAACGTCCATCGGGATCGGATCGGCGTATCGATTTTACTTCTTATTGCCCAAGGACGACGGAATTTCGACGTCGCCCATCGTCATGAGGGTGCCTTCGTACTATGCGGCGGACGCGAAGAATGATTACATCAAGCATGAGCCATCCCCCCCAAGCTCCGTGGACGATGCATCCAACGCGTCGTCCCTCGCATCGCGTCGACCTCCGCCACCGAAAAGAGCGCGCACGTCCCTCGAGGGTCAGGATGCGACGACGACGACGTCCCCCTCGTCGACGTCGGGGGGCGGCGGCGGCGGCATCACCTACACCTCCCTCGACGACATGTCGGACATCGAATTATTGGACCTATTGACCAAATCGGTATCGAACGGGACGTCGTTATGGGACTACGAGTGCCAGAGGCTGGGATCCGCCATCGCGTTGCGCGCTTGCAGGGCGGCATCGCATTCGTCGACGATACGTCGCATAGCGCGCGACGCCGGCGCCGTTACGCTGCGCGAGGTACTGGATTGGATGAACGGCAACGACGCGGCGGCGGCGGACAATAACGATTGCGACGTCGACGACGGCGGGAGGGGGGGAGGGACATCGGACGGGAACGATAGGAGCGTCTTCGTAGAATACGAGCGATTGATGCTCGAGAAGATCGAGAGGAAGAGCTTCATGATGAGCATGGGCAAGGCGCTGTCGCGGGCGGGGTATACGAAGAACGAGCTGCTCAGCGGGAGGGCGATACGTTGGAATTTGCCGCATGTCGAGATCGGCACGGCCGGCAGCGTTCGGGGCGCGGGCGTCGTTGCCTCGGGGAGGGACCGCGATGGTAGTGGGACGGAAGAACGCGGTGGCGGCGGCGGCGACTGCGCGCCTCGGACTTTCTCGTTCGAGGACGAGGTCACCGGAATTCGTTGAGGAAATGGACATGGGCGTTCCGGCCCAACCCTCCACTCGTGTTTACCAGGGACGAAGGGTGGGTGTTACCTCTCGTAGTTGTGAGGGGGTGGGAGTAGAACGAGTAGAACTGCACGTCCCGGAGATGCCGTGTATTTCATCGACTCCTCCCCCCCGTTGTTTAAGGTCATTCGATGCAGATCATAGAGAATTCGTCGTGAAAGAGCATCCATGGCCCTGAACTCGTCTGCGGCTTTCATCAAGGCTTTTATCTACATTAATGTTCCATCCAAAAAGTGCTTTGGCAATATTATTATGTGTCATGGCAGAACATCCATCCACTTGTTGGAAAATTGAAATCTTAGATTTATGCGCATAGTATTATACTCTTATTTAAATTTGTTCGTATACCCTCTCATTTGTCACTTCGCATAGACTCTTTCCTATCTGACAGATGACGACACCCTCACCAGACGCTTATGAAACATGATATTCATATCTCCCTTCGAGGCCGTATGATGAAGCCCACCCCAACAACCCCGAGGGGAGGTGCTATCGGCCATGACCGCGTGGAAGCGACCTATCGCCCTGGCCTGTTCCCCCGCCCGTTCCGATGCCTTCCCCGGTGATGCATCAGGGTGGCGATATGACCGTACGGGCCTACCACTGCGCAACACGGCCCGCTCAAGGCCCACGAGGCAAAACTCCTCGTCGTAGAAGAGGGAGCATGCGTCCTGGAACGACGCGGGGTCCTTTGTGGTCGTGGTATTGCGTCGGATGAAATCGATGTCTCGACGTGCCGATATTTTGAATTGTCCCATCTCCTCCGGAGTGTACCATACGGAAGGATCTGCGTCGTCCTCGTATACGTGTAGGATGGAATACGGCGAGATGCGAACGCGTCGAGGACGTCGGTCTTCAGTCCTCTGCTCCTCCTCCCGCATTGCGTCGTCTGATGCACCGCCGTCGCCGTAGTTGGAAGGGGAATCGCGATGATTCGTCATATAGTTGCAATATCTAGCACGAGAAGATGTTGTTAA
Organism: Cyclostephanos invisitatus; assembly: GCA_036939675.1. NCBI lineage: Eukaryota > Bacillariophyta > Thalassiosirophyceae > Thalassiosirales > Thalassiosiraceae > Cyclostephanos > Cyclostephanos invisitatus. The sequence goes on from JALLBA010000805.1 coordinate 6,806, forward strand.
TGATTATGAATCTTCGGAGAGATGAAGAAATGGAAAAGCGATAAGTGTGTTGCTTGGTCTTGCTGGGGATCTACAATCAGATTTACTCTTGTGAATGTACGATTGAAAAAGACAATGTAACCCTGGTCATTTTCTCTGGTAATGATATCGCAAAAGATGAACAAACGATTGACTCAACTAATAAAGATAGTGTCTGCCTGGTCATTTTAGTTAAGAATCAAATTAATGGGAGACATTTTCAGGAAATTATATTCAAAAATCTGTTGGGCCTTATGGATGTTGGTTGATGTTGCATGAATAATAGTCATGTGGGACATTCGATATTAGCTGCCCAGATCGATATATGTGTGCGGCGACAACATGTTGTCAATGGTTGTGATATCGTACAATACACGCCTTAAGGGTGTTGTTCGGCTTGCCTCCTCTGTCTTTCACAATTCCCAAGCGGTTTTGAGACCCGGTGAGTATTTAATGAAACACGTGCACTCTCGTGATTGATATCATCATGCTTGTCGAGATTTTCTTTTGGGTGTTGTTTGTTGTTTGTTTTTCGTCTGTTTCTTGACGCGAGTGAAGCAAGCGGAAAACACCCGAGCTTGACCGACCCAGCGTGTTATCATATATCTTCGTGAGACATCTCGATTAACCCTACCTAAGTTCTTTTTATGGCATTCCCATAATATTGACCCTCACGAGATTTAGGGCTATTTTGTCGCACCCTAAAATCCGACTATGGTGGAAATGCCCAATATTAACCCTTACGATATTAGGGCTATTTATTCGCACCCCAAAAGCCACCTACGAAGGAAATGCAGCTTTAACTCCTTAAGGCTATATTAGACCGCCCCATTAGAGTGCACAGTCGTTTCATCAAGGTCTTTTCGTTCACCATCGATGTGTGACAACCTTGGTTAGCGCATCATTGGTCAGACCATTTTTCCTGTTGAGCAAGTGTGAGAATATCCCACAGGGATATCTCTGTGTATTTGACTTAGCATTTAGTCATATTGATGGAATTTATGGTCCTAAATTCCCAGGCAGGTTTTTGGAGATCTCTTGTCCAGATCTCACTTCTTAACTTCTTCACTTCATCTTTCACTCTAAACTAAAGCATCTTTCAAGCTTCCCTTCGGAATCAATGCTCATTTCCATCAGCATTCCCACATTCTTGTGGATCAATGCCTTTCAAGCAGTCAGACATTCTCACAGTTTATCAGAACCGGTTCTATGCTAAGTTACAAGACCAATTCGAACACTGACTGTTTTAAAAATATTATTGAGCAGCAATTGAGAACCAAAAAGATTGAACTGCAATGACGTTTTTTTGCTATTGGCTATCTTTCTTTCAGCCAGTTCGGAAGATGCATTTGTGAATCACGCTCGGCTGAATCATCTCATTCGATTTGATGCATTGAAGATCAACCCAACAAACAAACCAAGTCGATTTCCGTCTCGCGAACCAACCAGCGATCGGATGAATGGTCAAACAACAACTTCCAACACTTCTTATACGTTTGATGCAGTCAATGGTGTGAACCACGATCACGATAAAATCAAAGTGGATAATCAAATGACATATGAAGACAACCGGGATGATGAGATCCAGTGTGGTAGTCGTGAGCAGTCAAAAACTCAACCCATTGGCAAGGGCCAACACAAAGAGGTTTCGCGATCTGCCCGCGTACCATTCTCTACTATCTGCCCATTTGGTGGATTATCATGTATGGTTCATTCTTATGTGGTAAAAGATCCCGTTACTTCGTCAAATGAATTGCAAGCAGGCCTTGGCTTGCGCTCAGCAAATTCAAGAACATTTCCCATCTTCCACATCAGATCTCAGCGTGAGGGGGTAAATGATGCAATGGCAGAACCAAATGGCCTCGTCAACTGCAACTTGGCTTTTGGCCGCAACTTGGCTTTTGGCCGCAACTTGACCTTTGGTCGCAACTTGGCCTTCGGCCGCAACTTGGCTTTTGGCCACAACTTGACCTTTGGTCACAGGCCTTTGGCCGCAACTTGGCCTTTGGCCGCAACTTGGCCTTTGGCCGCAACAAGCTAATAGAGCTCATCATGGCCTTTGGCCGCAACGAGCTCATCGAGTTCACTTTGGCCTTCGGCCGCAACCACAAGGAGCTCATTGAGCCCAACGATATTAGCCTCTCGAATATATTGATTGTTGAGTATTTGCAAATGCAGTGTTCTTTTCGATCTCATTCGTTGGCACAACAAAATCAAACAATGCCATACCCTTCGGCGGCATATCAAACAAATCCTTTGACATCAAGTTGCCCTTCTACATTTCAGTTGGTTGTTGCATCCGTCGTTATGTTATCAAATGAGATGTCAGCACACGTCAAGCATTCCAGTTCAAACAAGTTGAGTTGCGCTTCTGGATTTAATTGGCAGTTTATTGTCGAATCAAATTTTGAGGGAGCTCCAGGTAACGACGTTGCTCCAGACTCTACTTCTCGCTGCCGCCATCATCGTCGTCATCGTCGTCGTCGCCGTCGCTGTTGTTGTCAACGTCATCTACGTCGTCATCATCGTCGTCATCATCGTCATCATCATCGTCATCGTCGTTGTCGCTACCGTCGTCGTCATGTTCGAAGGTCTACGTTGATTGTCATGTACGTTGATTCCAAAATATTCCTTCACATCTGTGACGATTACAGAATATTTTGTGAGGGAGAATGGGAGAAAAATATTGGCAGCAGTGGCCTCTTTGGCCGCCTTGTCAGCCCCAACTTTATTTACGAGCTCGTCGAGCCCAATGATGTCAGTCCCACCAATTTGATTGTCAAGTTTTGGGAGGTTAAAGACAATGGCAAAGTTCATCGAACATCAACTCTCTACCTTTGGCCGATCAGCCTTGGTGACTCATCGATTCATTGGCTTTGGCCCCATCATTTTGACGGACAAAAATGCTGCAACAACAGAAATATCACGGCCACACAAGAATGTGGCACGTGGAGTTGCTACGACGAGAACAAGTGCTACCAAAATTGCCGATGCGGCAATAATGTATGCTGCCTCATCACTTCACATTGGCTCGATTGTGAGGGAGAATATAATGTGCTCTCGGCTCACTTGTACGAGGAAAAATATGTGGTGGTGGATTTGCTCTTTTGGCGACTCCTACTACGGTGACGCGTTACAATATGCAAAACAAATATTTTCATCCAGGCTTTCACAAATGACGAAATACTGCATCATGAGGGAGTGTGAGAATATCCTACGTGGATATCTCTGTGTATTTGACTTAGCATTTAAGACTAGATAACCTAAAAGGTACACTTTATTTTTTGGCGGAAAAAAAATGGATGAACAAATTTGGCGAGGAGTTGACATTCCCCAACGAATTTGAGCATCATAACTTTTTTTGGCAAGTTAAGTGATGAGTATCATTATTACGCAAAATGAGGCGAGCTGAATAATTGTAGTTAACCGTTTTCGCGTTAATCTGTTCGTAGCAAAGATATTGACAAGTTGAGGATCGCCTTATCGCCTTCACGGACTGTCCGGTTGGAGTTTTGGTTCCCGCCAAAACAGTAAATGGTACCTTTTAGGTTATCTAGTCTTATTTAGCCATCTTGATGGAATTTAAGGTTTTAAATTCCCAAGCAGGTTTTTGGAGATCTCTTGCAGAGATCTCAGTTCTTTTGCTTTCTATCCTTTAAACTAAAGCATCTTTCAAGCTTCCCTTCGGATTCAATGCTCAGTTCCTTTTGCATTCCCACATTCTTGTGGATCAATGCCTTTCAAACAGTCAAACATTCCCACAGGGTCTTCGTAATTCACCGGACAGTTCATCAGTTCTGCCCTCATCATTCGAAAAACAGTCTTGTAACGGCTTGGTCATGATGTCTGCCCACATCTCTTTGGTCGGACAATCGATCACTTTGATCTCTCCATCGTCCACTCTGTTCTTGATAAAGAAGAACTTTGCCTCGATGTGTTTCGTCTTCTTCCCGCTCGACATCTTGCCGTTCTTGATGAGCAGCTGAGTGCTGATGTTGTCCTGATACAGTCCTATGCATTCTACCTCGTATCCCTGTGCTTGTACAAAATGCAGCGACCATAACAATTCCGGTATGAACATGTCTGCCGTGAACAGCTCTGTTTCCGTGGAGCTTCATGTGTTCGCCTTTAGTTTTCTCGAATAACTTGATGTGGCTCCCTTTCCCAACGTAAACACTGCTCCTCCTTGTCCCCTCATGTCCCAGTGTACATTGTGGGACCCGTCCACGTACCACTTCAGCACTCCCAGACTTTCGACCGTGAGCCTCAATTTCAAATATCTCATTCCGTTGAGATACTTCAACACTCTCTTTAATTTTCCTCAGTCGTCTTCGTCCAGGCTCTTCGCCCAAGTGGTGAGGAACACGACGGCTGTCTGAATGTCTCGTCTTGCTCTCGTTGCCATAAAGAGCAGCTACGCTACCGAATGATGAAAAGCCAACGCAAGCTCCTCACTTAACTTTCTGGCCTCCTTGTTGTTTCTGACTTCGAATAGCTCATCATGTGCTGGTGTACCTGCTTGACTTATTTCTGGGAATTCGTTGATTACGTTTCTCAAATACTTAAACATTGACACTTTGAGCGCTCCGTCCTCGCAGAACTCCATGTCCACTCCTAGGTAGTCATGTTTCTTCCCGAGATGCATGCTGAGCTTGGGTCCGTATATCTTCGCCAGATAGCAGGAGAACTTGGTCAGTTTGAAGTCATCCTCGCACGTCACCATCAAGTCGTCTACATGCCACACCACCGTGAGCTGCTTTCCAGACTTGGTTATCTTGTTTGCAACACAGGATTCACCACCAGGCCGTATTTCTCGAATTCCCTCCTCAACTTTTGATAGAACAGAAGGCTGGCTTGTTTTGCAGTTTTACGTATAAGACCTTGTTGCCCTTTCTGTCGACGGTCACGTACTGCCTGTAGACTTCTGGCGAGATCTGTACCATCATTTCAGCCAGTTCCGCTTTAAGTACCATGATGACGTCCTCGTCCACGTCGGTGTTGTCAAATGCACTGGGTACGTCATAGCAGCGTACCTTTTGTCTTTCGTGTTCCGCTATTGTTGCCGTGATAAACATTGATTCTGTCGACACGGTCGGCGATGCTGCGTCCTCTTTAGGGATGTAGGCTCGTTGCGGCGCCCCATTAATGCACAACCCCCCTTTGATAGCCCTGTTTGTTTCTTCTTAAGAAATAGTAGTGATGAGAGTGCGCACATGCGCTCCTGTGGTGACAGTTTGGCCGCGTCCATCGACTTCCATGTGTCCATCACGTGTAGGGATGTCAGCTCTTTCACCGAAGCCTTTTCTCCCCTGCTTCCGAACTTTCTCAGTCCAGGCTTCAAGTTGTGCACCATTATGTATGCCCACATGCTTAGTTCAGCCTCAGATATTGTGCTCATCGCAGCATGTATCTCATGTACTGCATCGTCAATGAAATCCTTGGGTGTACACGTCGTCGTCGCCATCATTCATTCGTCTTTCATCATCAGGGCAAGTTGGTTTGCCTCGAATACACTCCTGTGCGTGCGTACCGTCCCGAGTTGCAGGAAGGTTGTCCTTGGTGTGCAGTTGTTGTAGGATTGATTGCCGACCACACTTCTGCAAGCTCGTTGCCGGTAGCGTTGTCCTTCCCTGACGTCTTGGGGGATCATGGCCGGCTCGGTCGTGTCATCTCGGTTGTCGCAGAGGGGAAACATAATATTGGGGTCAGGTGGGGCAAGACCGGTATCGGGGAGGTCGAACGTTATCTCATAAATGATCTCGTCCTCATCGGCTTCAACAAGTGCTGGCCTCTGTCATTCGTGTTTGACTCTCTGAGCCCTTCGTATTACTTCAGCTGCGCCGATTCCTGCATTCTGTAATGCCGCGTCAGCTTGGTGGCGAAAGTCCATTTCATTGTCCATGACCGTCCGGTAGTCGTGTTCTTCTTTCTCCAATTTCACTCCTGGAAGCTTAGCGCTGACGTCGGGGTACACTGCGGTCTCTTCTCCTTCGTCGAGCAGACCCTGAAATTCAGGGTCATCTTCTGGCACCTTGTCGATCCATTTGTATGGTTCCCCACGTCGGTTGAGGAAGCGGAACGCGCGGCCTTGGCCCTCATGCTCGGGCATCGGCAATGGCGTAAAAGAGCGCCGTTTGGCACTCGACCTGTGTTAATGCAGTAAAATTTTACACTGCCCTGCAGATTTCCATCGGCCCAAGTGTGATCGCCTCGTGTGTCCGCCAGCACCCCATCGTGTTTGTTGGTACCGGTTCGTTTTGGACTTCACAATAAGTCCCCGGTGCAACCCGACAGTGTTTTTTATAATCCAGCCGCCATTGAATTAACAGTTCCCGCGGCAAATACGTCTGTGACATTCCGGACTTCACCGGAAATGTGTTCATCCATGGCACCATAAAATAAGCAAACTCAATTTTCATTCTCTGTGGGATGTGAGCAAAAGGTAGTGTCACTAGCAGTCCTCGCGTTCGTTCCTTCACAGTTCGTATCATCCTCTTGGATTCGCTCACATGCTCCTTCACGGCCGTCGTATTGCATTCTACGGTAGGCATTAACGGCTTGATTTTTTCGAACTCTCCGTCCATTAAAAAAATTCTTACTCTAAACCCGGCACGGCCATACACTTCCAACACTCATTTTAAATGCTTGCTGAGGCTCAGGGCGGTGCGCACAGGCAGATGCTCCGTCGTCACCCAATTTGATTCGACTCACCACTGTCAATAAAATGCCATCCCATCCATGAAAAACACATCGGCCGCAAGCGTCACTGCTTTGTTGGCATTGACCTAGGCGGGTGGATAACTTTTCCCCCGAAGTGAAATGTTACTAGTGAAAATGAGGTGACATGTGGTTCAGGTCAGGAAGAGAAAATTCAGCAAACTCAATTTTCATTCTCTGTGGGATGTGAGCAAAGGGTAGTGTCACTAGCAGTCCTCGCGTTCGTTCCTTCACAGTTTGTATCATCCTCTTGGATTCGCTCACATGCTCCTTCACGGCCGTCGTATTGCATTC
>JALLBA010000806.1:0-13818 GCA_036939675.1 Cyclostephanos invisitatus
GCTAAATGCCGCGATTCACTAAATAGCCAATCGCTGATGTGTGAGGTGACGGCCAGTCATCAGGGATCCAAAGGCTCACGAGCCACAGGAACCAAAGGTTGATTGATTGATTGATTGATTGATTGATTGATTGATTTCATTGCATTAATAAATTAATTTTCTGCGCCGGGAAGATGCTAATCAAAAATAAAGAAAAAACAATAAACACCTTTCCTCCATGTCTTAATGTCACTAGTATGTCGGCCCTTCGCGATAGTCTGTCAAATTTTCCGCCGTCATTTTCATTACGCCATACATATCCTCTCCCCAAATTTTGTCTGTTGTGCCTCTCATGAAGTGGGAGGGACGTGGTAGGTCAGGGTCCCCTTCGTAAAATTGCCGCAATGTGATAGGGGGACACATTCCGTATGCGATGAGAATCCCATTGTCGAATCCTGTCTGATCATCCGCCCTTTGTCCCAGAAGAAGATCGTTGTACCATCGGATTGCTTTCTCTTTGAAGGATTGCATGTCCGGTATTATGTATCCCCTCAAGTTTTCCAACAGTCGTTGGGCTGTGCTCATGCCTGATGGTACTGGCTCCCGTGCAAACACTCATTTGTTTGAGCAGTCCAGTAGAAGCTGTTGTAAAGTTCGAGGAAGAAGTTTGAAGTTCTCTGACTTCTGGGGCAATACAGGTGTTGATGGGTTTGTTAGCCAAATATGAGTTGATGGGTTTGTTAGCCAAATATGAACTGTGTTAATAGCTACCTTTTGGTGTGTGAGGATGCGCCGACGAATAAGGGAAAGATCTCCTCGCGGCCCTCCAAGAGCAAGTCGGGTGGTTTTGTCTGCTCCCCACACTTGATTGATGATGTGTGGTGTGCAGGCATCCGCTCCAATGAGGAGTAGCGTGATGCTGGGGAGGATGGTCGCCATGTCCATCAGATTGCCTGGAAGTGACACAGGCTTACCATTTACTTGCCAGTCAGTATCGTAGTAGTATAGTACCGCATCCAGGTCTTGGAGGATCGTGTTGCAAAATGCACCTTCGGTCCGATGTCCTGCCCAGGAGTCGTCACGGAGACCAATAACCAGCCGAGAGAAGTTTCGGTATTGGACGACCGACATGTTGCAATTGTGCCCTGTCTCGTTGTCGAGTTCAGTGCTTCCTGGAGGGAACTCACCGTTGTTGACTGTGGTTGAGACAGCGGCAGCCGAAAAGGCTCGGGTACAGAGGACCCGCTCTGATTCGAAATAGTAGTCGTCGAATCCGAGGATTTCACCGATTCGGCCCGGCACGATGCATTTCCTGGGGCGAGTGGTTGTTAGCCATCCGTCGGATGGGAAGCTGTTGACATTGGTGGGAGACGGAGCCTTTGGAGGATGCGGACAAGGCTTGGTGGATTTGGGACAACTGGTCATGATGACGGTGCTGGCGTGACCCCTATGGTTGATATTGGTAGTGACCATGATGAAGATGAAGGGGGGGGTAGTGTGGTGATGTGGGATTTGTCATTGGTTGTGAGGAACGGGAAGATCTTTTTGATTCACAGTCGTTGAGTTTCGAGAAAGGAGAAGCAGTGTGCCAATATCTGTGCCATTGGTTTTTTGGTGTCAGTCTTGGCGCCATTTTCCTCATAGGCTTGATCTCAAGAAAGCCTGCGCGCTGTTTAGGAGCTGAAAGTGCGCAGTAGTTTCTTGGTACGTCATGCCAGTGGTGGTGTTCTGTTGAGCCCATTTGTCTGGATGAAAAATACTTGCTAATCTTTGGTAAGCGAGTTTGACTTCTCGTTCAGAAGCACCGAGTCCAAGTCCAAGGATCTTGAGGGAATCGTACACGCAGTGGCCGACTTGCTCAGGTATGTAGTCTCGTCCTTCATTTGCTTGTGGAGATACCCATCACTTAGTACCGGCTCTCATATGTAGAATAGCACAGACCCATCATTGAAGAGCAAAGATCCAAAAGGTACTAAGATACCTTTTAAGAATCCGTGTGATTGTATGGGAATGTACGCACAGGAATCGATAATGACATCATTCCTCAAAGTTCACGTATGTAGACTCACCATACTCTAACTTCACTCTTTGGTTGACACCTTCCGGAAGATATTGTGCATTACCATACCTCGTAGAATCCTACGGGTGCACATACCTCTCATCGTTGGTTGAGATCTCATGTAAACTATTTAAAATAGCTCAGAATTTTCATTTCAAGATTTTTTTAACATCCATGCTTCCTCTCTACAGTGGAAGCCCTTTTTTAAATTTTCATTCGAAGCTACTACGAAACGCTTAGGACAGGCTGCCAATTGACCATAAAACGCAACAACCAACAATATCAGTGGCAGGAGCAACGGGGTAGGGATATGAGAGGATGTGCAACCGCTGAGGGATGCGGGGGGGGGCGATATTTTATCATTCTAGGGGCGGTCGAGTTTGGATGGGGGAGAGAATAATATAAAATAGATGCCTTAATTAAATTAATTATTTTCTTAGCCCATTTAAGTTTTTGAATAAAATTGTTAGACATGTACCGCATACAGTCACATAGCCAGTAGAGAGAGCGTCAGGGAGTGGGAATTTAAATTCCCACTTTCGAGTTTTGAGTTTTCGCAGTTTCCAAAAGTTAAGATTTGCAGAAATAGCTCATTAAGTTACAATCTATTTATGCACACTGATCCTTTTGCTGCTGTTTAGTAATCGTAACTAATCCGAATCAAAAGGCTAACCAAAGGCAATTGTACAAAGCAAGCAATCATGGGAATCCTCCAGGACATATTCAATGCTCTCCAAGCATTTGAAATAACCAAAATCGACGGGCAACCGACTGATGACGACATCAACAAGCTCACGACGCAACTGACCGCTGCGCTAGTAACCATCTCGACCGGCAACGGGGGAGGCCAGCTAGGACACATCGGCATTGTAGTCCCAGAAAGCAGATATGTCGTATTATCTAAGGGCATCAGACTCGATTGACAAGTTCACCCTGGAGCATACCCAGCAACTGAGAGTGACGACAAAAAGGCTTGTGAGAGAGAAGTCGCGGAACACAAAGCAGAAGTCATCGAATTTGAAACTTACATGGCATGCGAATCATGGGCTCGCCAAGCCATTGTGAAAGCGGCCGATGAAGAATGGGTCTCTGAGAGGCACGACAAAGACATGGGCTACCAAGCCGTGGAGCCACTGGAACTCCTCGATCTACTTCATGACACCGGCGGAGATTTGGACGACCTCAAGATCACGGACCTCAACATCAAAATGTTGGAGCCGTGGGACGGAGTTGAGCACGAGCAGACAAATATAAGAGTCAGTTGGAACGCCAGAACATTCCCAAGCAACCTGAGTTATGCCTCTCGTATGCCGTTTTGACTTACCAAACCTCTGGTCAGTTCGATGCGGCAATGCGAGAATGGCATGCCAAACTTTTGGCCGACAAGACCTTCTCCAACCGGAGTGTGTACATTCAAACTGAATTCACCAAGATGGTCAGACGGAACAGGTCGACCGCCGGATCTGTCGGTAAAGGCATCACAAACAAGGCAACAGAAGAAAAAATCTTGGACACTGAGGCTCAAGCTATGTTGATCGCTGAGGTGGCGAATGTGCTCCAAGCACAAAACGCTGAGCAAATGTAGAACATGATGACGACGTTCAAAAAGCTCCTTGCCTCCGCACACGCACCTGCTGCACCTCCCATCGTCAACCCACCCAAGGCACCTTGCCAACCCCGTAAGGAATACCCCCACTGCAGCGAGAATGACGCCAATCACAACAAGTGCTGGGAACTGGACGCCAACAAAGCCCTCAGGCTGGCGAACTGGAAGTCCACTAAGACCGTCGCTTGACGGTGTCCGGAGGATGAGCCCACCGAGCAATGGCAGCCAGGTAAGATAGAGATCCATAAAATAACAAAGGGTTTCTCTTACCTGGTTGCCACAGCTGAGCCCATCTCTCCATCCACTACACCTGACCCAATCAAAAGTGTTTCATCCAATCAATATACCCGATTGATTGTTGAGTCAGACAACGGCCCCCGTCCCCCTTCAAAATGGGCGCGGGCGCGGCGGCTCGCAAAACATAAAGCTCTGAAAGACAATCACCAAGCCGAGAATCAGATCATCGATGACGCCATCAACAAAGTCAGAGCCATTGAGGAGGCAATGTTAGATTTGGGAGCAACAAGCAATTTTGTCCAATCGGCAGATGGATTCGAACTCACCGGTCCATCATCCAAATCAGTCTCCATTGCCAATGGCCACATCATGAAGCAAGGCAACCCATACAGCACTCCTGCCTCTCATGCAACTTAACAATGGAGCTCGAGAAGCAATCGTTATACCTGAACTGTCAATGCAGGCACTACTGAGCGTTAGACAATTGGCAGATCAAGGATACACAACAATTTTTCATCCTTACCTGCAGGGAGCCACTGTCCATGACAATGACAGCTTTAAACTTGTCATCAACAAACCGCCATTACTCCAAGGATGGCGGCACAATGGGGGACTGTGGACTGTACCGCTCGTGGAAGAAAAGGCCTTGAACATCTATGAATTACCTTCAACCAAAGAGGTGATCCGATTTGGGCACACCACACTTGGATTCCCGACGAAGGCATCACTACTTGACGCCATTCGCCACAAGAACCTCGTCACCTTCCCAGGTATGACAGCCGACAACGTTAACAAGTTCTTTCCTGAGTCCAATGAAACTCAAAAGGGACACATGAAGCAGTCACGACAAGGTGTTAGATCGACAAAAGTGATCGACAAAAGTGATAGACGAGAACGCAATGCTTGAGGCTGAGACGCATCCAAAGCCAATTCCAGGAGTGAAACTCAAAGACATCTACTTACAGGTGCTGGACATGACCAAAAAGGCAATGTACACCGATCAGCCTGGCCGTTTCCCAATCACTTCCGCCGGCGGACACAAATACACAATGAGGCAGTCAAATTAGATGGAGACTACATTGATGCTGAGCCGATGAAATCAAGATCAACCAAAGAACTTACCAAGGTCTACAAACGTATCTATGCCAGGTGGAAAGCCACAGGGGTCATCTGCCCTAATTGGCATGTTCTCGACAACGAAGCACCTGTGGAATTTCTAAACGCGATTCGGGCGAACGGTTGTCAAGTTGAGAAGACACCGGCGGACATGCACAGGCAAAACATTGTGGAGCGTGCAATCCAAACATACAAAGGTCATTTCATTGCAACTTTGGCCGGTGTATCGGACGACTTCCCAATCCATCAGTGGCATGAGTTGGTACCACAAATTGTACTTACTCTGAATCTCCTCCAACAATCGCACGTTGCGCCAAACGTCTCAGCATAGGTGTACCAATACGGCAACTTTGACTACAACCGCATGCCACTTGCTCTCATGGGCTGTGCTGTGCAATTCACATCAAACCCAACAGACGCAAATCATGGGGTGAGCATTCAAGTGATGGCTGGTACCTCACAACGTCCACGGATCACTACAGATGCCACGTCATTTTCGTCAAGGCCACACGAGCAAAACGAATCTCCGATACCATCTATTTCAAACACAAGCACATCACACAGTCAACATTGACGACTAAGGATCTGGTGATCAAAGCAATCCAGGATCTCTCAAATGCAATCAAAGGAGGCAAGAAGCTTGGCAGTAACACACAAATCAACACAATCAAAGGACTCACCGATGCGCTCCGTCCTGGGAACCAACTGCCACTCCAGGCCCATTCTCCAAGGATGCATTTTGAAGCACCTCCAAAAGTGCAGTTTGACACACCTCCAAGGGTGCAGGTGGATGCACCTCCAAGGGTGTAGTTTGACATCGGCGGCAACGAAGAAATACCCTTTGATGCGGGTTCGCCACCCTGATTGATTGTTACGTCCCCTACTGCATCCATACGACAGCAGCAACCAAAACCCATCCTCAAACAACCAACAGTTATTTCATCCGAATCAATAGCCGGCAGAGTCAAGAGGAGGAGAGGAACACCATCATCATCCATTGCTGAACCCGTGGTCCAACGACAGAGAGACTCATCCGCTAATCCAGTCCTCGACTTCAACACCAGTAAACTAATTGAATATCGCCAGTTACTGCGAGACCCCTAACACAAAGAAATTTGGACCACAGCAGGAGCAAATGAATTTGGCAGGTTAGCACAAGGTGTGGGCGGACGAATTGATGGCACGAACACCATATTCTTTGTCCACAAGAATGAAATCCCTCAAGACAGACTCAAAGACATCACTTACATCAAGTTTGTTGTGTCCGTTTGCACGGAAAAGGATGACCCCTACCGCATCAGAGCCACTCTCGGCGGCAACCTCATTCACTATCCCGACGATGTTGGTACTCCAACTGCCGATCTACTGCTGATAAAAATCTTCCTGAACAGTGTCGTTTGATCAGATGGAGCCAAATTTGCCACAGCCGACCTTTCCAACTTTTACCTCATGACACCCCTCAAGTGACCTGAATATGGCAGAGTAAAAATGATGGACATTCCCGACAAAATCATAAATGAGTACAAACTGCATGATAAAGCCATAGATGGCTGGGTATACCTCAAGGTCATGCAGGGCATGTATGGCTTACCTCAAGTGGGCTCCAACAGCCATGACAAACTCGAGGAATGTCTAAACAAGGAAGAGTACTACAAAAGCCCCCTTGTCCCGGCCCCATGGAAGCACAAGACACGCCCAACTCAATTTGTACAGATCGTCAATAATTTTGGCACGAAGAACAACTTGGACCACCTAGCCGACACTCTCAAAAAATATTACGATGTCAAGGTTGACCCCGACGGAAAAGAATTGGTAAAAATTGAGTTGGATTGGGATTACACAAACAAAAAGGTCCACCTCTCAATGAAACCTTACCTTGACAAAGCACTCAGACAATTCAGCAATGTTGTTCCCATGAAACACCACCACTCACCGTATCCACACGTGGAGCCAAAATATGGAGCCAAGCAACAATTTGCCGAGTACGGCAAATCAGAACCTGTCGACGATGCAGAAAAGATGCAAATTCAGAAAATTACTGGAAAATTTTTATGGTACGGACGCGGGTTGATGGCACAATCCTCACCCCCCTCAGTGCAGTTGCGGCGAAACAATCAAAACCGACCGCCAACACAGCGCAACGAAGCCAACAAATCATGGACATCTCATGCAGGAACCTGCAGTTCTCACATATCGCAAGAGTGATAGGGTTCTCGCAGTCCACAGCAATGCCAGCTACCTAAATGAAGAAGAAGCCCACAGCCGAGCCGGCAGCCACCACTTCCTATCTGAAGACGTACCTCTCCCCCCAAATAACGGCACGATTCACAACGTCACTGAAATCATTAAAGGCGTCATGTCATCTGCAGCCGAAGCTGAACTGGGTGCCATATATTAATGCATGCAAAGCGGTTGAGGAACGGATCATTTTAGAGGAAATGGGGCACAAACAGCCGGCCACCCCCGTTCAGGTTGACAATTCCACTCCTGAAGGCATCATCAACAAACGGGTGCAACCAAAATGTACCAAAGCCATGTATATGAGTTTTCATTGGCTAAGAGATTGCAGCACACAGAAACAATTCCGATTTTATTGGCGCCCCGGCCCCACGAATTATGTCGACTAATGGACGAAACATCATCCGGCGGCACACCATCGCAACATGAGGCCAGTATTTCTCGCACCTTTCAGTCAGCTCCTTGAGCTTCATAAAAAGATGAATATTTTGACCCCAAAAGGTCAGCAAAACACTTCATATGGTATCCTATGCCAGTAGACTCTCCACTGCAAGGGTGTGTTAGACATGTACTGCGTACAGTCACATAGCCAGTAGAGAGAGCGTTGGGGAGTGGGAATTTAAATTCCCACTTTCGAGTCTTGAGTTTTTGCAGTTTCCAAAAGTTAAGAGTTGCAGAAATAGCTCATTAATTAGTTACGATCTATTTACGTACACTGATCCTTTTGCCACTGTTTAGTAAAAATCCTTCGTATGCCACGTTGAACAACCCATCGCAATGAGGTAGCCGGGGGCGGGCAGCTGTTGATACCATAGCCATGCCGCTAGACCCGGCGTTCAGCTTTGCCATGGCGGGGGTCTTTTTCCAGGGTTGACGTTGTCATGAGTACTATTCCTACAAAGGAAATGTACGAGAGGCAGTGATATGAACAAAGAGTTTTTTTCTTGAATCTCATGTGTTATTTTGAAAATACGACCGAAGTCATATTTCAAAGAGGGGCATCGTATGTCTGCCCAGAGGAATTTCGATACCCCTCCTAAAAACTGGGGTATTTTTAGAGTAACACAGCATCGTATTTACGACTTTTTTTTTGTTAGAGGTTTTGTGGTTTGTACAACTTTTGTATGACTGTGAGTGAAGAACCACAGTTTTTGTACGAACAGTGACACACACACACATACACAAACACACCACCATGGGTGACATCGGCCACGGCCATTGCCACCATCGGTGGCAGTCCACCGCCGGTTCCGGTGTGATGCGCGTGCTTGCTGCATTGTGGCCAACATTAGGCATGCTCAGTTTACTTTTTTTTTGCCTGTGTGGGGTGAGTTTTGTCACTTTTTTTACCAGTTTTACCAGTGCTCGTGAAAGAAATTTTTTCTGAACACTGGTGACGTCTGCTGCCGCCGCTGCCGCCGCCTGTTGCTGTCCATAGCCCGACCCGGCACAATGTGCGTGCTTGCCATATTATGGGTGATGCCCGGCATGCACAATTCTCTAAAACTTGCGCTGTGGGGGCTGCTTTGGGAGACAAAATGTGCACCATCAGAAAAAAGAGAGAGTGATGGGGCCGAGACCATAGGTGGCCGCCGTTTTTTTTAATCAAACAGCAACCAACCAAAAGATGGCGTTTGTGGTGGGGGATTGATTATCAGGGAGGGCGCGCGACGGCAGTAGACGGTGACAGGGGAGGCGTTTTAGCATGTTTGGGGTGGCAATATAGGCGACAAAAAAATAAAAAAATACAATACGTTGTGGCCTTAGATGGCCGCCAAACGACGACAAAACATAACAACCAACCAAATGTATGTGGGCGCAACAAAGGAGGATTAAGATACGATTAATGGGAGCCAGGGGTAGCATGGGGGAAGGGCGATACCATCGTTTTGGGGCGATCGAATTAAGTGGATGAAAAAATTATAATAAAATAGATGCATTCAATAAATATATTGTTTTCTTAGCCGGTTTACACAATTGAATAAAATCTTTCGTACAAGACCTCGACTAGGCCATCGGAAAGGGTTTGCCGGGGAAGGGGCGGCTATATTTAAAATATCAATGCTGCTGGACCCTGCGATCGGATCCGCCATGGTGGTGTTTTT
This sequence comes from Cyclostephanos invisitatus, assembly GCA_036939675.1. Classification (NCBI taxonomy): domain Eukaryota; phylum Bacillariophyta; class Thalassiosirophyceae; order Thalassiosirales; family Thalassiosiraceae; genus Cyclostephanos; species Cyclostephanos invisitatus. Next base: position 9,341 of record JALLBA010000806.1, read on the forward strand.
TTATGAAGTATATGTATCGTAGTACCGTATTTTTTACGTTGTCATGCAGTATTTCATTCCAACCCGTACGTCTTAAACCCCGGCCTATGGTATTGTGTATTGATCCATCTTCCCGCCCGCCCAATGTGCTTCGCCTTTTGAGAAACGGGGGGAACTCGTGAAGATATTCTGGGCCATTTCCCGACTAAAATACATCTTTTGGTGAGACATAGGAATACTTCGTAATTCTTCGAATTCGTTTACCCGCCAAGAAACAGCCACAATCTCAATTCAAATTTTATACCACGAAAAATACTAATTCCTTACGTGAATCGTGATTGGTTTGGGAAAGCTTTCAAAAACGGGCTATCTAAATGACCAACGACCCCATTAAACACGCGGTTCGCTCTGAATTCGGAGTGGTTTCCCGATTTTGAGATGATTGTTAGGGCGATGCGTGGTATGGTGCCCCGTAGGAGTGGTCGTGTCTCGGTACCTAACCCGCGCCCAAATAAAAACTGCCATCCTCCGAAGCGAGCCACCGCCACAACTCATCCCCTATTCAAACAATCGATAAATACTGTTGCTTCTATCTCGTCCCGTTCCAAAATTGGCCATAGCTTTCAACTCGAGTTGCCGAGCATTCATTTTATTACTACACACGATGAAAATCGCTAATACGTTCGCGCTTATCACTGTGCTGGCCTGTTCTGCCGATGCGCAAAACCTTAGGGTGAGCTTGTGACAGCTAGGGTCGGTAGTCGTGGTTGTTGACGTCGTTGACCATCTAGCCGGGACGGGTTCATCCTCCGATATGGCCCCATGTTGTCCGCCGAATACTCACCATTGGCCTTTTCTTCTTTGTGATTTTTCGCGAACAGGTACGTGACAGACAGCTTGAGGGGGGATGGGGAGAGTATGAATCCTCCGGTTCTGGAAAGTCCGGCAAGGGAAGCGGCAGCGGCAGTGGTGGATCCGGCAAGTCTGGCAAGGGAAGTGGATCGGGCAGCGCCGAAGCTCCTGAATGGTCCGAATCCGAGCCGGAATGGATTGGTGCCTGGGAGTGGGCTCCTGAGCCAGAGCCCTCTGGCAAGTCCGGCAAGGGCAGCAAGTCCGGATCAGGCTCAGGCAAGTCCGGCAAGGGAAGCAAGGGATCCAAAGGCAGCGCCGACGAACCTGCTGAGGAATGGTCTGCGCCTGAGGAGGACTCCTGGGCCGGCTCCGGCTCTGGCAAGTCCGGAAAGGGCAGTGGCAGCGGAGGCAGCAAGGGATCCAAGTCTGGATCCGGAAGCTCTGACGGATGGGGTGCGCCCGAGGAGGACTCGTGGGGCGGCTCCGGCTCTGGCAAGTCTGGAAAGGGCAGCGGAAGCAAGGGATCCAAGTCGGGATCTGGCAGTGCCGAAGCTCCTGAATGGCCAGCTGCCGAATGGCCTGAGCCAGAGCCAGAACCCTCGGGCAAGTCTGGTAAGGGATCCAAGGGCAGCAAGAGTAGCAAGGGATCCAAGTCTGGATCGGGAAGCGCTGAAGAAGGAGGATGGGGCGAATGGCCAGAGCCAGAGCCAGAACCCTCGGGCAAGTCTGGCAAGGGTTCTAAGGGATCCAAGTCTGGATCTGGAAAGTCCGGCAAGGGAAGCAAGGGATCCAAAGGCAGCGCCGACGAACCCGATGAGGAATGGGCTGCGCCTGAGGAGAACTCCTGGGGTGGCGAATGGCCTGAGCCGGAAGGCTCCTCCGGAAAGTCTGGCAAGGGCAGTAAGTCGGGATCGGGCAGTGGTAGCAGCAAGGGATCCAAGTCGGGGTCATGGAGCGCTGAATCGGAACCTGAATGGGACGGGGATGGATTCATTATATAAGCCATTCCAACTTTTGAAAGAACACTCAAGTCCGAAGTGACATTTTTCAAACTGAAGCTCACATGAATTCATGTGCCCCCAGGTGATGCCCCAAGGTGCTGTTTTTGTCCCATGTTTGTCGTCATTACCAATGCGTCTTGCGGCGGGCTGATGGATTTTGTTCCTGAAAAGAACATATCTTTGTTGTCAGTCCCTCCACTAGTTTACCTAGAAAATCTTGAGATAGTAGAAAAAGTAAATATCTATTTCATCAGACATTGTTCAACGCTGAATGTGTCTAGTTTATGAACGTTGATGTTTCAGTATCGTAGGAAGACACTTCCCCTATTATTCGTGTGACGACGCCGACAATAGTGGCACCCTACTGGAGCACTCCCTGGTAGAAACAAAGGATGAGATGGAGAGTCTGAGTCAATGAATATGTGTTTGAATGAACCTAAAGAGGATCTGGAGTGATGAAGGATACTTCTCTGAACGTTTAAATACGAGAAGAGCTCAAGGATTCATGCTTGGCCTTGCAACCAACACTAAGATTGAGTCATTGTCTATCGCCTTCCAATGCAGGATGCAGAAAAGACTTGATACTACTCTACTACGAAGCTGAATATGGCTGCTAAAACGACGAGAGCATAGGGCTGTGCCCAAGATAGTGAACTCTTCAGAGAAATAGATGTTTCTGTCATGCTGACACCAGCATTTCTGAAGCAAAACCAAGGTATCGGCGGGTCCCATATCTAGTGACCTATTGATTTCCTAGCGTGATGGTGCACTGAGTCGATTGCGTACACCACTCAATGCTCAAATTTTCACTGATATGCGCAGTTTGCAGTTTGAGTATTGTCTCTATGAGTTCTTCCCAGGTATATTGAAGAGAAAAATTAAATATTAAAAAATACTTCACACAGCAAGGATTTTTTTGGCTTCATTTTCATTAAGAATGGCGCACCAAAAAGAGCACAGCAAATATGGGTTGCCGACAAGTTTTGGCTGCTCTATCACCTATAGAACTTTCAACCTCAACACCTCAGAGCGTTCAATCGGTTGCATCGAAACATTTGATGATTCACACTCCTCTGAAAGTTGTGAGTACCGATCTCATTTTCCGATCGATAGCCAGGTCAGCAATATCATTTCCACCTCAAAAAGACCACTCTTCAACGAGCTATTGTGCGAAAATGTGAGGTAGCAACACCCAGAAAACAGCTGATGTTAGGAAATCACAATCCTCCTCTTGCGATAACACACCCAGAAGTCCACAACGTCATTTTATTGTGATGACTACCGTGTACTCAAATAAAGGACTTACCTCCCTGAGCCTCTCAGTATTTGCACCCATGAGGCGATCCACGACTTCGCCTCCTTTGATGAACAAAAACGTAGGCATCGCCGACACGCCGTATTTTTGCGCCGCCTCGGGGTTATCGTCCACATCGACCTTGATGAATTGTGCTCGGGTTCCCATTTCCTCAGACAGTTCCTTGAAAAAAGGGGCTATCATCTTGCATGGACCGCACCTTCATTTATGGTCACGTGGGCAAGTAGAGACCATGCGAGGTGAAATCTAATTAATATTTAAAGCGTGCCAAAACGATACGCAGACACAGTCCAACATGATTCCCAGCAAAACATTCACACGAGGTTCGGGGGTGGCAAAGTCCAACGAAAACACCCTCACCACGTCGCCGTGAAGTCAACCACGGTCAATTTATTTTGCAGGGCGGCGCTCTGGATCCGCGATTCCAAGTCACCCAGTGTTTGTGACTCGTGGACCGCCCCCCCTCGGATGGCGAATACGCCAGTCTTCGTCACTGTCCATCGTCGCTGGCCTGGACGATTCCGCGCCACCGTCGAGGCTCCGAAAATAGATGGAACTGGAAACGATGGCTTCTCCCCAGTGACGAGGATTGGCGATGCCGCGGCCAATCCAATCAATTTTGTTAACTTCATTTTATTGAAGGTTCTTCGTCACGAACAGTGTGAGACTTGTACAACATGATGATGTCTGTGTTGTAGTGTGAGTGTTGTTGGGATCCCACTTCCACGTGGAGACTTTCTTGTTTCTCTCGTGACACTACTTTTTTACACCATCCAGGAAAAAAGACCATGACACAGCTGGGGCGGAGTTGCTAGTAGATTGAGTAGAGAGTAGATGATGCTATTCTCTATGGGTGCTGTAAAGAATTATTGAATTGGTACTGATTCGGCGCACCCTTGGATGCTGATGCTGTTGCAGGCGGGGAACCAGTACCAGTACCAGTATATATCTATCCCTTGGAACGATTGAATTGAAGCAAACACCCCCAGTAAGACAGATAGTCATCAAAGTCATAGTCATACTACTACCCCACACCCTAGTATCCACATCCAGCTTTTCTTTGAGCTGGCAGGATGGCAAAGATAAAAACAATGATGATGAATGATGATGGCCAATCCCCAATCTGTTTACCATTTCATAAAAGGTAGCAGCAGCAGCAAGCTATAAGTGGTGTAGTATCAATTAGTATCAAGCCCATTTTTTTCAATGTGTTAGCTGGGGAGGGTCAGGGCTAGGTCAGGGCGACCACTGCCGAGAGGAGGAGAGACAGTGTGGGGGTGACATGAGCCCAGAGTTCACAGTAACTTTTGTAACCATTGTTACAAATTAGG
>JALLBA010000807.1:0-13825 GCA_036939675.1 Cyclostephanos invisitatus
ATTTTGGTTGCCCCCGATGGTTTCCCCCCCTTTCCCCCCAAATCCAGTGTCTTCCAGTCGCGTGGTCACATCGGTTGAATTCTCGGTGAGAATTCGTGTTTTCTGTATCGGATTTCATATTTGCATCGAACGGCAATTCGATTTTGCATGTGACTCTGACTAAAATGGGAGACGAGAGAAAGGGGAGGCATTTTTTCAGTCCGTTTCCCACATTTTCGTCCATGATTCGTAGACTCCACCCACCCGACCGCCCCATATCATCATCAGAAAAAAGCGCTCTGCTGCAGCCCCTTCTCGATGAAACACATATCGATCATTCGCACGCGAGATGTCACGCCGCGCCATAATAATATTCGTCAACGTCGAACAATACATCGACGAACGTCGACTTTGTCGTACTCTCGACATCCATCACCTCAAATTCCAAATCCGCAGGCACATTATTTCCAGGCAGCGTGCAACGCATCATTATCCGGAACGGCATGAATTACTATTCAAATGGCATAAAAACCAATCAATAGAAATATCATCGTGTCAATATCATATACCCTATCATTAAGAACGAAATATGAAGTGCATCGCCCTACTAGCGAAAATGGCATTCGCCGCCGCGCCATCGGTCGTATACGCCATCCCCCCCGCAATCCATGCGCTGCGCGGTGGAGGAGGAATGGGAGCAGATACGACAACTCACGATGAGGACGACGGGACGGATCATCATCGACAGCATCGTCGCGGCATCGAGATTGACGACGACGACGATGACGTCGGCATCGAGGAGGTGGGGGAGCAGATGATGCACAATCCGCCGTCGAATTGGGATGGCATGCACGGACCGAGTCGTCGCGTACTAATTGAGAGGCAGCTCGATGGCGATGACGAGGACGAGGACGAGGACGTTACAGATCCGTTCGTCGATTCCGACGTGGTGGGTCATCTCATTGAGAATGATAACGACGACGTAAACGACGGCCTGTACGATTGGGAGGACGACGACGAGAGGATGATGGATAAGTCGTACGATCCGCCGATCGATTCCGTCACGGTGAGCTCTCACTCTCTCTCGAGGACGGTCGTTCTTACCGACCAGAGCCTTGTCTAATAATCAATATGCACCCCTTTTTTGCCACCATTCCTCGTCCCCTCCCCCTTCATATTTTCGCCACGCCAGCTCGAGGGGAACGACCTCGTGGGGGACGTGACTCACGACCGACGACGCGCATCCACCTGCGGCGACGACATGGGACAATTGTCCATCAACCTCAAGACCGACAATTACGCTTACGAGACGAAATGGAGGGTGGTGTCATTGACGAATGGCAATATCGTCGCGTCCGGTCCACCCTCCGGCACGAATTACGCGGATTCGACGCAATACTCGGGATCGTACTGCCTCCCGATAGGATCCTACAGAGTGGTATTGACGGACTCGTCCGGCGATGGCATGTGTCGTGCCGATTCCGGTATGGGATGGGGATGCGGCTTCTTCAAGGTGAGGTTGAACGGCAACATCGTGGATCAGGTCGTGCAGGATAATTCCGCGTGGAAGACGAGGGCATTCGTCGTGAGCGTCGTGTCATACTCTTCGAGGATCGATGGCGTCGATACTGCGTCCGATGCCGATACGTCGGGTTGGTGTGACAGAGTCAATTCGGTAGTGCGGGTGCCGCCCGGCACTTGCACGTTGCCCGATGGCAATCGCGGACATCGGGTACGGGTAAACACCAAGGTCGATAAGTTCGGATTGGAAACTAGCTGGCGGATCGTATCCAATGGCGTCGTGCGGATGAAGATGAATGCCATCGTGCCGTCGTTCTCGACGAAGGCGGTCGAGGATTGTCTGCCGCCCGGATCGTACACGTTCCAAATATTCGACTTCGACGGATTATGCTGCCAGCACGGACAGGGCGAATATGCCATCATCGTCGATGGGCAGGGTCTCATCAATGGCGGATCCTTTATCACCTCCGAAAGTCATCAATTCAAATTGGGATACGACTGGATATCGACCATGAACGAACGCGATTGCGAGTGGTGGTGGGCGCACAATTACCGCCGTCAGGATTGGCACACCCGTTGCACCGATCACTACTGCGATAAATACGCAAGGCATTTGCGGTGGTCGACGGGACTCGAGAGCGACGCTCGCGATTATGCGTTGAAGTTGCTAGACTCGTGCGACGATACTGGCATCAAGCACGACGATACGGATCAGGGCGAGAATTTGGCGAAGAACAAGGGCGACAGCGGGACGTGGGGGGCGCTTTATCCCGCCGACAACATCGTGAAGCGTTTCGTGGACAACGAGGAGACGTGGGGATGGAATGCCAACGCGCACCTCACCCAGGCCATGTGGTACGCGTCGCGATACGTCGGATGCGCCGAGAGCGTCAAGGCCATGGACGATGGCAAGACGTGTCGTATGCAGGTCTGTCGTTATGCCAAGGCGGGGAATTGCATGATGGACGCGTACCAGTCAAGCACGGGGAATAGGTGGATGGTACCGATGATGAACGACGACTCGCCGTGCGGTCCGATGTGCCCCCCCAATGGCGGATGCGTGAGTTTACCTCGCGCGTTTCCCCCTTTTTTGTTTCTTTTACTCTCGATACATTATGTAGAGAGACGAACATCTCATCCTCTTTCTTTTGATCCCTTTAAACTCCATTTTCAGCATTTGTAATCGGTTTATGACGGCATATATTATATTCAACTTTGTAAAATGTATAGTGCGAGTAAATTAAGATTAATAAAAGCTAAGTAAGCTTGAATAAATAAACAGCATTGTATTCTCACAAGCCTTGACATGGCACTTCAGGGTTGAGAGAATTCTCCCTTCATCATGTGTAGTTTCATGGTTCGCATGTTGCCGTGGTTGATATTGGGACCCCAGCCGCGTTTAGTCTGCGCATTAATTTCAGATCTCTATATTGGCTGGCAGGTATGCCGTCTGAAGGTAGAACTGTAGATCTCACATGTTTTGGATGAAACATTGTTTGTACGTACGAAATAGTGTATTTGATGACAATGCTTCCATATCCTCCGTATCCACATGAAAGCAGGGAATCCTCAATGGTACCAATCAGCTCCCCCGATGGGGTTTAACTTCATCAATTGATATGCACGATTTCTCTCCGCAGAAAGCAGCACAGTGGAACTTATGAATCATAGTGTGCCAGGTTTGTTGGCGTGGGGGGTTACAGTGACATTTCATCATGCTGAAGCACTAGAGAACAGGTTGCTCATGTAGAGGCAGAAATCTGATGGGTTGATTGAAAACAGAAATGACTGCTCCGTTTATCAGTTACACAAAGTTTATTGCTACAAATTATATGTATCTTGTAATTGTATCATGAGAGGTATGAATAAATGCTTCTTCATGCTCTTGCAACGGCACCTTGTTCTAGCCAGTACTTAAAAATACCTTCCATTAGCGACGGTATGAGTCCCCGAAGCAGACACAAACTTAATCTGAACTGGGCCCTCAAACTCGACAGGCACTGGAATGTCCTCCGATCCTACTTTGCCAGTTCCCAGTTGATTTCGGTCGTTCGCGCCCGCAGCCCAAACACCATCCGCCCCAATGAAAAAGACGCTCTGAGAACCAGGACCTGAACCGATTCTGAGAATCTTTTCGTCCAAGACGACCTGGAATTGGGTCTCATCTTTACTAGAGCCGATGAAATTGTTCCCGGCGCCTAATTGCCCTTCGTCATTCCTCCCACACGAAAAAGCCACCCCCTTGTCGGTGAGGAAATAGGAAGATTCCCTGTTTGCTTCTATTTGGGCTATCTTGTCGTCCCATTTTATCTAAAATTTGAAGGTCCAAAAATCAAACAGTCAGTGATGATCATAGGTGTCAAAAAACAATTTTTGGGCCCATCGTACTCAATTAACGTAGATCTCACCTCAGGAAGATAAATTGGTGTCCCTTCCGTGAAGCCACAGAGTTGACCATAGATATTGCTACCACTCCCCCATGTTTGACCGGTTACACTATTCAAGTAGAGTGCAAAAGTCAGACCTGCTGCCACCTCAGTGATGCCGTCCAAGACACCTTTTATCTCGGTTGGGGTGGTAGTCAGTATTACATCAGGTTCCTCGCCAAGTTGCCCTACTTCGTTCGAGCCACACCCATAGACCTGTCCACTTTCTGTCACGAGCAATGTGAACTCCGACCCTACTGCTCCGTGCATTACACCATCGATGCCCTTCACTTCATGGAAAAGGTCAACAGAGTCTTCATTTCCTAAGCAAAGTTGCCCCTTGTTGTTGTTTCCAGATAAATAGGCTTTTCCATCCTGTGAAATCAACAATGCGTGCATTGCTCCTGAGTCGCTTCCAACACCTACCCCAGCAAATGCAAGCTGAAATGGAGGCGCGTCAACTTCTTCGCCATCAGCATTGACCACTTTTGTAATCACCGTCGGTTCAACAGATTTCCTGTCTTTACCACCGCCCAAACTGCGCCCCCGGGTATCGACGACACCAAGCCCGAGGTGTCCTTGATACCCAACACCAGACTCTACAAAACCTGCCACCACAACAGAGCCATCCGCTTGAATAAGGAACGTATGACGTGATCCTGCGGATACATCAATGATCTCATCTTCGATCAGTTGGGGTATTGGTTGGTTATCGCCGAGAGTGTTCCCCCTCCCTTCCTCGGCACCCCAGAAATACCAATCGTATCCAGCAAGTGTAGGTGACTACAAAATGTCAAAGTAAAAGGCAAAAGTGATGAATAACGATGTGATCATGGTGAGGCGTTGATTTGTCATTTCTGTGGTCTAACACTTACAAAGGTCGGTAAAAATGTGGGTTCATCTGCCAAAAGATAGTCGCGTCGAAAGAAATGTTTAGATGGCATGCGAACCGGACCAAGATCAAGGGGAGTATCAAATAAGATTTACCTGTCATTATGGTTGGACTCATTGTAGGCTCTTTCGTTGGGTCATCAGTCATCAAAGTTGGATACATTGTAGGCTCGTTTGTCGGTTCATCTGTGATTAATGTTGGTGATAGCGTAGGATCATTCGTGATGAATGTTGGTGAAAGAGTTGGATATTTTGTTGGTTCATCTGTGAGAATCGTTGGTGACAACGTTGGTAGCTGGGTTCAACAAAAGAGAGAATGGCGAGATCAGTAAGTAAACAATGGAAATTCTGGGTGCATTTGTGCAATGTATTGGGCTGGACTTTTGTCAACTTACATCAGTAGGGATCCCCGTCGGGGCGATGGTTGGTTCGGAGGTCGGAAGTACAGTGGGGAGCATAGTGGGCGCCACCTTTGAATAGGCCAAAAGGCATCAACATATGATGAGGTTGCTCTTTATTCACAACTTGAGCGGCCATAAATAACAACGAATAACTCACCGTAGGATATTCCGTCGGAGATATTGTGGGCATATCAGTAATGACTAAGCAACTTATGGCAATGGTATGCGTCCCAGAACTCGAAATCTTGACAATCTCGTGCGGTCCCTCCTCGAATTCTATCATCACTGGAACTGGAACATTTAGGGACCCACTACTGCTTACGCCTAATTGATATTGAGAATTTTGTCCCGCACCATATAGCATATCCTGATATGCTGCGAAGAAGACACTCGCAGAGCTTGATCCGGAAGCTAATCCGAGTATTTTGGCATCTTCGGGTATGTCAACATTGACTGGCGTGTCTGAGTCCCCATATGTGCCGTCGCCAAGTTGTCCCTGGTCATTGCGACCACAAGATTTGACGCTTCCATCCTCGTAAAGAAAGTATGACGATTCACGTCCAGCTTGGATGGATGCGACGGCCCTAACATGTACTAGCTCCTTCGATTCGTCATTCAAAAAAAGAAGTTGTCAGAATGAGAATTAACGACAAAACGAACACTCAACGAACACATTCTAACACACCATCGGCTCAAAAACACTATCACCCCCAGTACTGTTACATAACTGACTGTACAAATTACTCCCACTTCCATAAACTTTCCCCTTGTCCCTCATAAACGCTTCGTCGGCTTGTAAATACAAACTAAAGCTATAACCGACAGATACCTCTTGAATACCCTTCAATCCATTCTTGTTATTGGGAGTGGTAGCATTTGTCACACTTGGACCCAATCCCAACTCTCCATGTTCGTTATTTCCACAACCAAACACGCGCCCATCCTCGAGCAATATTTGCGTAAAGTCTAATCCTACCGCAGCTGCTTTGGCTGGTCCTGGTAAGGACGTAACTTGTCGAAACGTATCCCTTGATTCCAAATCGCCATGACACAATTGCCCCTTATCATTGCTTCCTGTGGTGTAGACATTTCCATCCTTATCTATCACCAAAGAATGCATACCCCGCGAGTCACCAGGTGCGCCCGTACCAGCGTATACCTTTTTGAATTTTGGACTTGGAACTGTCTCATTGGCACTGTTCACTACATTCTTGATATTCAGGAAACCATTGGGTCCCTCGGATAGCCTATCGCGCACTACGCCCAAATGGCCTCGGTACCCGCTAAAGCTTTCGATAAATCCACTGACATACAACCCAGTATTTTCTTCAATGATGAAGGAGTGCCTCGACCCGGCTGAAAGATCAATTACTTCTTTTAGTTGAAGTTCAGGTGTTTCTTGAATTACCCCGACTTCTAAACCAAGACCCTCTTCTCCTCCCCAGTAGTACCACGGGCAACCTATGCAGAGCGATTGGATCGGGATTTGATGCGAGGTGAGTGATCTTTGAGACTAGAATGAGATCAAACGCCTTGCTTCGACAAACACAACGAAAAAATTACATAAAACGTCAGAGAAGAGTATAACGTACCACCACCGTCACCATGTACCGTCGGCATAAAGGTCGGCATATCCGTCGGCAAGAGCGGCGTCTCGGATATCGCCGTCGGTACATCAGTAGTTGGTGTATCAGTTGTGGGATAATAAGTTGGTAAATATGTGGGTGCATTTGTGGGGCACGGACACATCGGTGTCTGCCATCCGCTCGGGGCCCACCAGCCTTGATTTGGCAGGTTTCCACCATATTGCAGAGCTCTCACCGCTTCATCACTAGATTTTTTTCTTTCATCCTTGCCACCGCTCAGTACCGGATTCACTGGATCGTCGCCAACGTTGCCATGTGCCATTTCGATGGAGTACATAGCCATTGTTCCTCCGTTGCCACCCGAAGGTGTGTAGCTTGGGCCGTAGGGGATAAACCCGTAGGGATCAGGACATGGACACATCTTCTCACGATGTCTACCTCTCTTTGTCTTGCCCACCTTGGAACCAGTCTTTTTCGTCATCTTCGGCGGCGCCGGTGAACTGACTCCATGCTTGTTGAAACCGGGTGGATGACCTCCATGTTTTGTTACAACTGGAACGTAACCTTGAACATCGACGTCAACGTCGACGTTGACATCGACATCGACGTTGGTATTCTTTGCTTGACCGCCTGAAGTATTCTGCTTCTGCTTGTTGTGGTTCTTCTGCTTGTTGTGGTTCTTCTGCTTGTTGTGGTTCTTCTGCTTGTTGTGGTTTTTCTTCCCATTCCCCTTGTGTTTATTTTTTTTCATGTTCTCTTCGGTGTTGACGTTTTTCGCCTTTTTGTTGTGGCCCTTGTTGTTGCCGTTGGAAGACTTTTTTTTCTTCATCGCCATCCGTGCCAGTGATCTGCCTGCGTTACTATCATCTTTTTCATCAAAATCATCTTCATGATAGTAATCATACATCCGCCATGCCGATTCTGCAGTCTGTCCCTTGAGCAGCAGCCTCGGTGATAATGGTTTCTGATCCGTCGAAGGACCACCGATATCCTCACGCTCTACTTCCAATTGACCTCTATCGAGCGCTGTCGATGCGTTATTGTCAGTGGGAGGATTACGATTCAGCAGTCGCTGCCGCCGCGAAACGCCACCTTCGTGTGCTTTGGTTGAAACCAACTGCGTTGCAACAGCAAAGCTCGCGAACGAACCTAATGCCAGCGTCCTCACTAATCCAGAATGCCGCCGTTGTCTCATGATTGTATTCGTCGCACTATGGACATGCATGTTTCGCAGTCAGTCCAACTCAATTCGTACTTATCTGCATTAATGATATAATGTTTTTGTCTCCTCTCCGATGAACAAACGTTCGCGACACCAACGTTCGTTCGGCACAGCGATATGCGATATGCCTCCCCTCCGACTGGGTCCCTCCTGAAATTGGAAAATTGCCTCTGCTAAATATTTCAACAAAGAACCACCGTTCAACATAGTAGAAGCTTGGCCGGTTCAGCTCAAGGCCAGCACCGGGAGGGAGTTGCGCATTTCATCATTAATTTTCCTCTCCTCGAGTCAAGAAGTGTGATACTGAGTTCCTACTAAGAAAACGTACGCATCAATATTTGACTTGGAAATTTCCGTTCGAGGTCACCATCCAATACTTAGGAATCAGTATGCTTGCTTCTTGCGGGCTACGCACAGACATTATGCGTTTATTCCCACTCCAGGATTACATGTCATGTATGGCACTACCTACTTCCCTTCACCATCGACCCATTCAGCAGATTCGGACCCATCCTACGACACTGTCTACTTCACAAAACTACGGTAACGGATTTGTCTTTCCCCCCATTACAAATGGTGAACGGTGTGTGCCTGGTGGGAGTGGGAGCAGGAGCCGACCTATGAGGAGTCAGTTTGGACCTTGTGAGACATTGATTGACCTACCTACCTCTGCCTGGATGGTCTAACCTAGTGTGTATTAAACTCCAAGCCTGAGTCAAACATGTTTTGTTAATTAACAATAATGCTGTTATTGCCTGTATCTGCTGTTGTAGTTGTTCTTGCATTTTGTATTTGTGTTGAGATTGAGACTTCCACCCTACTCCACCCTTTGCCATGGGCTTCAATTGAAGTTAAAAATTGGCTGGATGATGTAAGGTGACATTGGTTGAGAGCCAGCACATTGTTTGAATAGCGATGCTGTTGCAGCCGCCCTTTTATTACTACATCTCTGAGGCCCATCTTGCCGCAAAATTCGAGGCGATATTTGGTCAATTTCAAAGCCCTTCTTGCTTCTTGGGCTTCTGGCTAAGAGGGTGATAGTTGGTCAATATTTGGATTATGGACAGGAACTTATTAGCTAGTTAGAGGCTAACTGCTCAATAACTCACTTTTTTAAGCCCAACCTAATTGGAAATACATGTCAACAAAATATCGCCCTCAGAATTGACACGCCCCAAGTTTTGCAGCAAGGGGCCTGGAGGGTGAGAGGAAGTGGTTGACAGTTGACAGCTCAGACGACAGACAGACCTCGAAGACACGACAACCCAACAGAGGAATATAATAGTAAATGCGAACCACAGAATCTTTCGAGGAAATAAAGAAGGAAGACGCGGGAGCGGATTCGCCCTCGACTTCCTCTCTAGAGTACGATACAAGTAAATCCGTGAAATCCATGAACTTGCACAAGTGAAAGTTCATTGAATCAAGGGGTGTCCTGTCTCAAAAAGGGATCGACGAACACTTCATCACAAAATAATACTCAGCGTCGAATCTGTCCTATCTCCTACCCCATAATCTCAAATTCCAATATCCAACAGCATAGCATAACATCATGTCCACCGCCAGCAAGCCAAAGGTGATCCTCGCATACTCCGGTGGACTCGACACCTCCGTCATCCTCAAGTGGCTCAGCGAGAAGGGCTTCGAGGTCATATGCTTCTGCGCCGACGTCGGACAGCAACACGAGGACTTCGAGGCCATCAAGGTCAAGGCCACGAACACCGGCGCCACCAAGTGTGTCGTGACCGACCTCCGAAAGGAATTCGTCGAGAATTATATCTTCGAGGCACTCAAGTGCAATGCCATATACGAGGGACGGTACCTCCTCGGGACGTCAGTGGCCCGTCCATGCATCGCCAAGGAGATGGTGCGCATCGCGAAGGAGGAGGGGGCGCTCTACGTGGCGCACGGCGCCACCGGGAAGGGGAACGATCAGGTGCGATTCGAAATGTGCGCCCAGGCCCTCGATGCCAAAATCAAGACCATCGCGCCGTGGCGCGATGCCGAGTTCATCGAATCGTTCAAGGGACGATCCGACCTGCTCGCGTACTGCACGAAGCACGGCATACCCGTCGATGCGAAGCCGAAGTCGAATTACTCGATCGACGAGAATCTCTTCCATACCAGTTACGAGAGCGGCGTGTTGGAGGACGCTGCATGCACCTACGAAGAGAGCATGTTCAAGATGACCGTCAGTCCGAAGGCGGCGCCGGAGGAGAGCACGAACATCGACATCGAATTCGTGAAGGGCGTGCCGGTGAAGCTTACAAACAAGACGGATGGGACCGTCAAGGTTAGTAGTTCCCTGAGAGGGGGGGGATTATTATTCATCTTCATCTCGTCGTCGCCGTTGTGCACCGATCCCCTATGGTACATCATGTCCCCATTATCTATCGCTCACTTTCTCCTTTCTCCCCTCCCCCGATCGGTCATCTCGCGCCCCCGCCGCCTCGCAGACCGACCCACTGGAACTCTTCATGTACGCCAACGAGATCGGCGGAGCCAACGCCATCGGTCGCATCGACATCGTCGAGAATCGCTTCGTCGGGATCAAATCCCGAGGCGTCTACGAGACGCCCGGCGGTACCCTCCTCCGCGAGGCCCACATGGACCTCGAGGGGATATGCATGGATCGCGAGGTCAAGCGCATCACGGAGGGATTGGCTAACGAATTCGCTCGTCTTTGCTACAACGGATTCTGGTTCGCGCCCGAGATGGACCTTATTAGGAACTCGATCACGTACTCGCAGAAGGACGTTACCGGCGTCGTATCGCTCGAGCTTTACAAGGGCAACATAATTGTTAGGGGACGGACGTCGCCGAACGCGCTTTACAATCCCGACCTGGCGAGCATGGACATCGAGGGCGGCGGGGGGGATTTCGATTACAACCCCGCGGATGCCGCCGGTTTCATTAGGATCAATGCCGTCAGGTTGAAGACGTACGCGGCATTGAGGGCGAACACTGACAAGTGAAAGGTTGTTCGGACATGGATGTCCCATTAGACGCGCATTTTCAAGGATCGAGGAGGGGATGTCGAAGGAGGAGGGACGGGGATCGTTTGTAAAATAATATTCGCCGAGTTAAATTTTTATTAAATATTTACACACATTTCTTTTGAGCGTCATTAGCAACTTAAGACGAAGTTAGGCCCAGTTGTTGTCTTGGTGATGAGGTTAAAAAAAAATCTCAGTTTCCTCGGAGTCTCAAGTCGATCTCATCCTCAACACACTTGTTTGTGGTGATGAAAATGCGGCGGAGGAATGTCGAGGAGGAGGAGGAGGAGGAGGAGGAGGGATATCGCCCACGTCGTTTCATCGTTCCATGTCCGCCAAACGACGATCGCGACACCGACAGACCTCGACCACCGTTCATTGTCCTACCGGCCATGCGCGGCATCGCCCACAAGACGTCCTCCTCCTCGTAGGAATCCGATGTCACAATGATGGGTTGCGCTATCGACTCCGCAACGATTCGGCAATTCTTCTTCGACCCTGCCTCCTTCTTTCCTCGATTATAAAGCACCTTGGCTTTGGTTCAAATCAGGAAAAAGACTCAAGTGATGACGATACCTCCTATACGATGTTAGTTGCACGGGATGACATGATATTTGTCTTCCACATCCTAGCAACGACTTCATCCTCGTCGTCGGAAAAGACCAGGTGAAATGGGGGGAATCGTAGAGTGCGGATGGCACCGTCGGTTTCTCTGCCCCCCCAGGCAATGGCACATATTGGTTTCTCTGCCCCCCCCAGGCAATGGCATATACAGCCTTTGCCGCGGCCTTGTACCCCCCCCCGAGGATCGAAATGCTCATCCATTTCTCCCGATGCAGCGGCGGCCTGAGACTTTGCACTATGTCCGTGACATCGTCCTCTGCAAAAGGCGCCATCGTTGCATTCCTCGCCGCTGCATTGTTGTTTCTTTCACGCCACCACTGCGCTACGTGCCTTGCGAACCCCTCCTTTCTGGGCGAATTTCACGCATCCCTCGGGGCTACAGCGTATCCCCTTCCCACCATGTGCCTTGCAAACTCCTCTCTTATGGACCTGTTTAGTCCAACCCTCGTGGCTGCATTGTTTCTTTTGATCCACTGCGCCGTGTGCAATGCAAACTCCTCGACTGACAACACCATTGGTGCACCCCTTGGGGCTGCATCGGTTCCTCTCCGCGCTGTGTGCAACTCAAATTCCTTGTTTCTGGCTTAACTTCGTGCAGCCCTCTTGGCTGCATTGTTTCACCACTGTGCCAAGTTGCACAACAGCCTCCACGGCTGCCGCAACAAATGCGGGATGGGTACCGCAATCATCGAAGCCAAACTGGCCCAGCAACTCTCGTACCTCGAGCTCAAGCCTTCTATGGCATCTTCCTTGATCTTCGGAAGGCATTCGATGCAATGGATTGGGAGCGGTACATCATGTTGTTGGACAGGCATGGAACAGGACCTTGGATAATTCGTTTGATACACGGGTATTGGTGCGATGCCATCATGGTTTGTCAAGCACTGGGTACTACTGCACGGCCTTTAAGGCCGGCATGGGGTGTCACCCAGGGCGGCCCTCTGTCCGCCGAGCTCTTCAATATCTTGGTTGATGCGGTGGTTCGGGAGTGAATGCGGCAGATGGAACAAGTTGGAGACTATGAGGAGGAGGAGGTTGTGGAGTTCATGTCAACCTTTTTCGCCATTTTCTATGTCGACATCACATATCTTGCATCACAGGATCGAGGATTCCTTCAGCATGCGTTAACTCTCCTTGTCTATTTGTTCGAGTGAGTTGGCCTTCAAACTAACACGTCCAAGATGCAGATGATGATCTGCACCCCCGGTCGGATTCGGACTCAATCGCCTTTAGAGGCAGTCCTACCACCGGATGATGATGGGGCGGATTACAGCAAGTGAATGGAACTCTCATGACGTTGAGGGTTACCAGTGCGGGAACGAGATGAAGGCAAGCTCCCTCAGCCACCACTGGGCAGATGTCCATGACATCTACCAGCAAACAGTGGTTGCCAAGGAACTGCTGGAACTCCACCCCCTGGTTTTTTATATGGTCAGCGCAGAGTTGCACGCTCAAGGCCTACCCTGTCCGTATCCTCGATGTTTGGGCAGGTTGCAAGTCGGCTGGATGATGCGTCGGCATGTTGGGATGTTCATCCCTATTCAAGGTGCGAGGGATGCGGCATGCAAGTCAACCCCCTCTACCCTCGCCATCGGTTTTCAAAAGAGTACTAGGTTGGGGCGGAGTGTCGCAAGCAATGTGCGATGGCAATATCGTCAGCTCTGGCCGTCCGCCATCAGTTCATGGTTCGTGGGTCGAGCGTGTCTAGGTGTATAATTACCTCGGGCGGCTCATGGCCTAAGACGATGACAACATTCAGGCTCGGGCACAGCTTTGGAAAGCCCGTGCTACTTGGGCGCGGGTGGATCAGGTCCTATGGAGCGAGAACACCTTGTCATTCATAGCTGCACGGTTATACCAGGCTATCGTCAATGCCATTCTTCTTTACAGCAGCAAGACATAGGTTATCGACAGGTTTCACATTCAAGCAGCCTATCAAATGGCAAAGAAGAAGAAGCCCAAGCGCGGCCCGGGCAATGTGTGGGAGTACCCAAAGTCGGAGGATGTTTTGAAGGAATGCGGGATGAAGATGATGGCTGAGTATATCCTTATTCGCCGAAAGACGATCGCTACATACGTTGCGAACAGTCTGATCCTTGTTGAATGCTGCAGAAGGGGTGAGCACAAGAGGGGGGCCGTACCACACCAATGGTGGTGGGAGTTGCCCATGGATCTGGAT
>JALLBA010000808.1:0-15442 GCA_036939675.1 Cyclostephanos invisitatus
CATGGTCCCCCACCCCCGGCGCCGCCGCACACGACAACCAGCCATAATATTTTGCGATAAGACTACGTCATTAATATTAGGTTTATTGTTATTAACACTACTAATTAGACCACTCTAATCACGACGCGTCGATGGGGATTGTGGTTGTGTTCTCGTGTTTCCTGCGTAGGAATACGTAGGTTTTGTACCAGAAAATCAGCGATAATATCCGGTGAGGTGAGAGGAGCATCATCGTCGGTATTGGAGCCGTCTCATTCGGCAGCCTCCATGCCGAATTGATCATTTAGCCACGTCGTCTCGGAAGGTACATCGTGTAAGCACGATGTGTGGTGACGGTGGTGACGAAGGAGGCGGGAAAGGAGTAGGGGAGGACGATACCTCCACCATGTGGATCATTGCATCGATCGACCATGGTGGATGCCATCATCCTATGGCCGCCACGGGGCCATACCCCCAGCAATAAAGCATACAACAATCAAATAATATAATATGCGACAGGTCTACATCGTTAAAACTAGAATAAATTATTGCTATTACTATTTTTAGGACCTATTATGTAATGACGCATTGACGAATCGTGCGCCTGATCGATGTGGGTCGCAATTGTCGTGCCGCTGATGCAGAGCACCGACAGTGACAACGACCATGCATTATCCTCGTGTATGTCCCCCCTCACGACTCCGCCCACTTGGATATTGCCCATCTCCGAGGGCATGGCGGTGGAAATAGAGGTCAAAGTAGTTCTTGTTTGGTACTCGTGATTTTTGCCTCTAAATGGCCTTATTATTGTATCTTAACTTAGTGACGGCGCCTGAGGACGCGGATATTTAGTGGGTAACTCGGTAGGACTATGTCTTGGGGTGCTAAACCCCGTTTTTCAGCTTCTGAGAGGCCTGGTGAGGCCTCGTTACCATATGGTATCTTAGAGTACCATTTGGAACTTTTGCCCCATCCAATATCCAAGCACCTTAAAAATACTAATAATCCCCCCCATACTGCCCTCCCCTGTCAATTTTGAGGGCACCGTCGTATTCCTCGCCCCCGAATTAGTCTACACAGATATTTACATGGTGGGTGTACCATACTTCTTGGTGGAGTTATGAGAGCCACTAACATCAGCATCATGCCATAAAAAAACCCCCGGTGTCCCCATGAGCACCTCTAGTCGCGGACGAATTAAGCGGTCATCACCACCGCAACCCCCTCCCCCCCAATGCCTCCTCTTGGAAATATCCAAGGGAGTGATAACGTGCCCTTAGAATTGGCGGATCTAGCCGGTGGGTCGAGCGGCGGCATCGAAACGGTCGTGGAGTATTTTTTATGGTCACTACCGACTCACGTTGATGGTGATGATAGTGGAATTCTTGATGACAATGGCCTCGTGGACACAACTAACAACACCCCAACCCTGAAGAGGAGTCTATTCAACTATGGTATTGAGGAAATGCCACCAAACACGAGGGTGGCCGTGAATGAAGCGGCAAGCGGCACTGACCAATTTGGCCAGTTTTCCCAGCAATTTTGGTACACTACAAAACCGCTTCACAAACCAAAATTCCAAACTCAATGATGAGGATTACGACTCTGAGGGAAACCTCCCCCACTTTGCAGATGTGCCAAACGACAATATGGAAGAGACGGTGGGGGGGGGGGGGAGGGGAGGCAGCGGTGGCTGCAACTGCGGTGGCAGCGGCAGTGGCGCAGTTGGATGTGATGCGATTGTCCACCACACAGTTGAAGGCGGAGCTAAGGAAGAGGGGCCAGGGCATGGGCGTGAATAAGAGCACCATGCAGGTGTGCCTAAAAAAGGCAATCAACCTAAACGTGCCATTTTTTGAAGAGTCGGGGTGGAACGAGGCCCGCCTCCCTGACTTCATGGCGGGGTTAGATGGGATGGCAAAGTGGGAGTTGCTGACTCGGTGCAACAATCCTGTCCCTGTGCCCAGCAACAATGATGACACTCTATGGCCGCCCACCAAGATGAACGCCACCCCTAACTTGTCAAGATGTTCGATGGAATTCCCTTCACTGGGACAACCGAGAATATGCGGTATTGCCGCCCAGACGGTAGATCCATCAACCAATCTAGGAAGGAGAAGAGGAAGAGGCTCGCTTGGCCAGCTGATATTCCCGCCCCGTCCTTGAAGTGCAGCCGAGGAAGTTAGGTGGCCTTAATACTGACTTCCTCAATCGGACGGGCTCGACAAGACGAGCCATCAAATGTACTGGTTCACGGCCCTCATGCCATTGATGACCGACGACAACAAGGAGGTCCCGTCCATGGCAAATGTCAAGGGAGATCGCCGCACCAAGTTTGCCATTTCCAACTGGACGGCTCACAGCAACACCAATGCGATGCTGAATGGGGCAGGGGAGCAGGGCCACATCTTTGCTGGCAAGCACCGCCAGTTCATCAACCAAGACATTGTGACGATGCTTGGTGTGTACATCATCAACGGGCTTGCGCCATCACCGCAGCTCCTGCAGAAGATGCAGCCGCAGTCCAAGTCACCAACTCATGGCAACAATAGGATTGCCAATGCCCTGGGCCCAGGGTACCAACAAAAACATCATTCGTTTCACCACTATTTCGCCACACAGGATCCGATCCCTCCACCAAAGGACAAGTGTCCCAACTTCAAGGTCGATGAGTTCAGCCTAATAAATGGCCTACAATTCAGTAGAATCACTGTAGCTCGTGAATACTTGGGGGATAGGGACAATCAGGGTACCCACTTGAAGCCCTTGATATTTCTGACACTAACATTGAGTGACTTTTCCGAGTGACTTTTTCCATAAGGTCGATTTTAAGGGTCTTATTTACCCTCTAAAGTACGACGATGGTAGGGCCTCAATTGACCTTAGAGCTGACCAAGTAAGAGATAGTACAAGATTAATCCCAATAATGGTGGACCCGGTTTGTAGCACAAAATTACCTAAGTAGGCCGCATGTTAGTAAACCAACTGTTAAACATTAGATCTAATGTCGCCCGACCCAACATAGTGCACAGTTGTCTAGAGGAGGCCTTTCTCGTCACATCGGTATAGGACACCCCTATGCTCCGACAGAGTCTTGGTGGTCTATGAGCGCTCTATTTACGCTTGATGTTGTTAGCAAAAAACAAACCTCATGCAAGGATGTTACATCAGCAATTTCTCATCTTTTCACACTGCCGATCCTCCACCAGGCCATATGAAAGACATTCCTTAACATGTCAGGCAGAGGTGGAGCTGCCGACCTGCGCATTAAGGTGACTGTAAGCATGATGAAAGTGCACCCTATGCTCACCCTTCCTCAGGCTATGTGGATGGCTAAATTTTCTGAAACTGAGTGCAAGGACCGCACGATGCAAATGAGGGTGCGTCGAGCAAAGGCATCACAAATGCCAATGTTGGGAACTGATATTGCTGTTGTGGGAACGCCAAAGATGTTGTCCTTATTGGGTACAGAGGTGCCGACGATGCAAATGAGCATTCCTACGGTATCGAATGCATCCTCTGCTGCAGCTGAAGTTGCCACGGCTTTACTTTTCCCTGCTCCCCAACCTGAGGAACCGCCCCGTCCGACAGCCCAAGCTAAGCAGAAAGACAGAGCTCATAAGCGGAAGGTTGCTGCACACATGAAGAAGGCGCACAAGCGTGTGACACTATTTTATGCAGCCCGGTTACAAAAGCCCAAAGGACAACAACTCTCGGCAGATAAGATTTCCTCGATAGTGAAAACAGAAAATGACGGTCATGGTCCATCGGCACATTCAATTCAATGCTATGTTAACAACAACAACATGTCTGGCGACTCACCATTTAAGCTTGGAAACAAAGGGAATATCCCCAAATGGGCCTATAGCACTCTTTGCAATGC
Source organism: Cyclostephanos invisitatus (assembly GCA_036939675.1). Classification (NCBI taxonomy): domain Eukaryota; phylum Bacillariophyta; class Thalassiosirophyceae; order Thalassiosirales; family Thalassiosiraceae; genus Cyclostephanos; species Cyclostephanos invisitatus. Next base: position 3,863 of record JALLBA010000808.1, read on the forward strand.
GTTCGAGAGCGACGTTCACATTATGCAATTGAATTCGTGTGGTGATCATGAGAACACGAGGCAAATCCTATTGGTGAAGGTCAACGCAGCCATGGGGGTTGAGGCTAGGGGTTCAAATAAGCTCTATTACCACATTATTCGGGATACTGCTACAGATATGAAAGCCGCCAAGATTAACAATGTCAAGGACCGTCGGGTTCAATGGACCACATATAAAAAATTGAAGATGTGGTTTGAGAATTGGAGGAAGGATTTGGTGGAGCTCGGATATTTGCTCATCGCAACAAACAAGGTGAAGTCGTCATCCCCGACGACCAGCTCCATCAAGTAATAAACTTCGATGAGACATGCTTGTCTCACGATGGGAGCAAGGGGGCAAGGGGCGGTCATCCGGAGGTGTTCTTGTACGATTCTCGGCTGCCCTTGCCAGGAAAGAGAACCTCAAAGTGCAGCGTGACCACGACCATGATTACTGGGAGCACGGCCACGGGAGAAGCCCGTCCACCTCACTTCCAGTTCCAGACAAGTGCAAAGAGCGACGAGACACAATGCATTTGGATCGATGTGGGTGATCTCTATCAGAAGGTAGCAATGATGTTGGGTACAGGGGAGGAGCATGAATTGGACTGCACCTTCGGGATGAATGCAAAGGGTGGGATGGACCAGGTGGAGTTCAAAAAATATATGATGCTCTCACTCGTCGATTGGATTGGTTTTATTCTTGGCGCAGCTGATCTTCCCAGATTGCAAGTTATGGTCAAGTGTGACAGCAGACTGGGCCGGCTTAACGTTGAACTTCTCGCCAGAATGAAGTTCCTCGGATTCTATCTGTAAGCGGCCATCCCGAATACAACGGCTGTGAGCCAAGAGACGGACCGGAACTATGGTCCGTTTAAGACCCAGTTCCAGAAGAATCTTGATGAAGTGATTGATGCGCGCATTAAGGGCAATTACAGCACATCAATTGCTCCTCATCTGGTTGGATTGACAATGTTTGGCGGCATGGATCCGACCAGCGGGCACAAGGTGAAAACGTCCGTGTTCCAAAAGGGATTCTCAAAGGAGGCTTGCCTGAGTGCCTGGGCGAAAGCTGGAGCGGCACTGTTGAATATGAAGTGCTTGGAAGATCAAAAGGTTAGGAAGTCTGTTGGAGATGGCGAGGAAGAATGGGAGGGGGGTCTACGTGAGCTGCAGAATGCAAATGATCTTGCCACATTTCTTTTGACAAGAGGTGGATACAATGGGGACGTGTTGAAAGCCCAACTGAAGGCGGTGGAGGGGCCAAAGATTATCACGTGGCCGCATACAAAAGAGCAGGTTGAGTTGATGGCCAATGCAACAGCACATGGCAGCAAATTGATGGTGACGGGTGGCAGCCATCTCATGACCGAAGACTTTTCAAATCGGTCGAAGTTCCACACCGCAAGAACGAAATTAAGGCGATGGAGATGATCAAGTCGGAGCGGATCAAAGGTGAGCTTCCAAGACAGGAAGCGGAGGTGATTCTAGTGGCGAGGAGCGTCACGCTCACAAAAAAGCAGTACAATGTGCTGAGTGCCACCGAGTTGGAGATATTACTTAAGTGGCATAATGTGCCAAAGGCTCAGAAGGAGACAAAGGCATCGATGGTTGCGTGGTGGGCGACGATATGGGAGGGAGGACTGAAGCCGCCCACCTTTCAGGTCTGGACAGATGAAGACGAAGCAAAGTTGGAAGAGTTGAAATCAATGGATATTGACGTTTCTCAGACAGCAATTGGCCGGCTCAAAGAATTGAAGAAGAGAGAGGCTTTCATATCAGTCAGAGAGATGAACGAGGAAGAGCAGGAAAAAATGAGGAGGAGTCTGGATGAGATCGACGCCGAAGCTGCTCTTAGAAACAGAGCAAATACTCCGACCGATGGAGGAGGGGGTGGAGGAGGGCGTAAACGGCGGGGAAATGGACGCAGTTTAATATTTAGCAGTGATTTATTTATGTAACAAAAATTCGATGTGTCTAATGTATGTATGATAGTATGCCGCCAGTGAGTGGGCGGGGACCAAACCAAGCGTAGCTACGTTAGCCCATGATGTGAGGATGAAGTTGGTATGCTTGGTTTGGGCGCTCCTGGGGATTAGGCGGTGCTACGGGCCATTTCCGCCTCGTTGGCCTATTTTCGCCGTCCAAATCTGGCGGACTCGAAAAAAAGGGTTGGCGAAATAAGTCAGTTCGCATATACGTATGCCCACGTAGGAATTTTCTCTAAATTGAGAAAAAATCATGTAACCGTGTTAAACTTGTACCTTTTCCGGTTTCCCTCTTTCTTTCCGATCCACGGACAGGCGGGAAGCTGACCTTTCTCGTGATTTTTTACGTTTTTTCTCGCTCGCTTGTCGGCATCGGTCATCATGATGTTGTTGATATCATGATGGCCGGCCGCGATGCGCGACGACGACTGTGCCACATCATCATCATGGAGGAGTGATAAATAATAAGTAATTAGCAAAGGAGGATGCCATGAGCTCCACCGTCAACGCAGACGCCACCACCGCAAATGGCGCGTTTGACTCCGCATCGCCTCCTCCTTCCGGTCCCGCCCCCCCATCCCCCCCGTCCTACAACGACATGCGCGGCGGGAGTTCGTCATTATTGACCAAGGGCGAGATGGCGTTCGTTTCGATATTATCGCTGGTCGTATGCGTCTCGATATTCGTCGCATGTTTCGTCGTCTACCGTCGGCGACATCCCAAGCCATCATCGTCGCCACCCCCAGACGTCTCGATCGAGCGCGCGATCGACGGCGTGGCGACGACCGCGACTACGACGATGGGGGGGGAGGCCGGGGGGATGGCATCGAGGAGGTCATCGTCCGAATTGGCGGGATTTGACGTCGACGGCCCCCCCTCCCGACATTCGTCGTCGCTTTCGTCCTCGCGCACGCGTCGACCGTCGAATGCCACGAGCGTCGGCGGCGGCCCATCGCGACGGGGATCGGGGGATGCGAGCGATGTTTCCGGTCCTCAAATCGGGGGGAGTTCGAAGAATCCCAAACGAAGATTGACCACCGGATCGATCGGATCGAACGTATCGACGAAATACAAGCTGGCGGCGATCGATCACATGAATCAAATGTCGGTCGCCGGTAGATGATGGGGGGGGGGGGGGGCGGTGGTCCGTGGTCCCCCATTTTTGGGATGCCTGCGTTGGCGATGGAGATGATGGTGTTGATGGTGGTGGTGGTGGTGATGATGGTGGTGGGGGGGGGGGATAGGGGATTAGACGAGTGAGGGGTGGGGTGGGCTTGCGTATGTCGGAGTTTCTGGAGATTGTGCATGGTGGCGTTCGTTATTCTTTTTGTTCGAATACGGTACTACGATATCATCTACTACCAGCTTGGGATCTCCAGCTCCCCCCCCCCCCTCCCCCGCCCCAACATTGGCATAGTCGGGAACATCGTTACATAGATCGATGTAACTGTTTGCCTCCAAGAGGGCGCGAGTTCTCCAGAGGGCGCAGACGGCCAATCCGACGAGAACGCCCACGAAGGGTTCGGACGGGGCGGGGTGGCCGACGAGTGTGACGGCCGCTCCGACGAAAATGGCAACAGAAAGCCCGACGACTAGGGACTTCGGCACCGATATCTGGTTCATTGCGCTCGATATGGTCTGGTACGTGCGATGTATTTGATGATTACGTTGTCCCAATTTTTTTATACCTTGTAAGTTATCAACCATTCCTCACTGGATTCGTTTCCTCCCTTTCCTCCCTGCATCTTCCGTAAGGGTTCATTTGTTTGGCTGATTCTGATTAAGCTTAATGGGAAATACAAATATGTGTACAATCTGTCGTTGTTTTCATTATGGAATACGTCAGATAGTGTGGGAGAGCAATCGGGGATAAATTGTACTATCTATTTGTCTATTTTATAAGGATTATTAGTAAGAAGCATACGTTAACCATGATTTTTAACAGTACTTGTAGGATATCATACTATTTTTAACCTGAATTAGAATTTTTGGACGTAGGAGTCGTAGACTTTTATTCTCTGCGGCTTTTCAAGCGACCCTCATTCGTATTGCCCCGACGAAAACTGTTTCTGCAGTGTCTCAAAACGTTCAAGATCGGCTGAGGAGATGCTGGGGACAATTTCCTTGGCAGCCTCGACGAAGTCTTCCGCTGTCATCACGGGCTGCAGTTTGTCCTTACTCCATGAATTCATGACATCGTCAACATCAACAGCCATTTCGGATCCTTCCGTGATGCCTTTTTCTGAGTTGATACAGCGAGCCTCGTCTTCTATCTTGTTGCATACTCGTTTTATTCCCAGCATCAGCGCTCCGCTAGCCACGGCGGACAAGTCAGCACCACTTAGCGTGGGAGGGAACGACTCCATGGCTCCTTCCAGTACAATCGCTGCATTGCACCCTTCTTCGAAACTGAATTTGCGCGTTTGGGCCATGAGGATTTTCAAGCAATGTTCCCTGGTCTTTGCGGGGCCAAGATAAAGCAGCCTATCCAATCTTCCGGGTCGAAGGAGGGAAGGATCTAACAAATCAGGACGGTTGGTCGCGGCAATCACAACGACATGGGCGGGCGGTATGCAGCTCCCCCTGCTGTTACCGCCTGCACCATCTAGCTCACCAAGCAACGTTGCAACGACGCGGTCCATCACGCCGTCTCCGTGCCCGGTCTCTCCTCTCCTAGGAGCAAGGGAATCGAATTCATCGAAAAATAAGACCGATGCTCCGACGTATCCAGCAGACCCACCTCTCGCAGCCAACATTCCTTTCATTGGAGATGTGTTAGGATTCGATGCTGCCAAACGCGCCGCCTCAAAGACCGCGCGGATGTTGGCCTCGCTCTCGCCAACATACGAGCCAAGAAGCTCAGGTCCTTTTACAGAGAGAAACGGCAGCCCGCATTCTCGCGCTATTGCCTTCGCAACAAGGGTTTTACCGGTGCCAGGAGGCCCGAACAATAATATACCTGATCTCCGACTACCCTCGAACAATTCGGGATATTTCAACGGCAGTTCGACGGCGTCCATGATTTCTTTTCTTATCGTTTCTAATCCACCAATATCTTCCCACCGGACATTGGGTAGAGATGCAGATGAGAGTGGGAGCGTATTCGAGCCCCCTCCCTTTCTAGAAGTTTGAGTGAATGATCGCGCGATTTCGAAATCAGGCTGTAAAGACTGTAATACTTCGACGGGCGTATGCGTCTTGCACAGACGATCCTTTACGGTTGATGCGTGGCAATCGATAATCTCACTTCCCATCGCCGCCTCCGACCAACGAGGAGCGAATTTTTTTCTCAGGTAGCCGATTTCTCTTGCTGACATTCCGATCAAACATGATGACAGCGAGTCGAATGTACCGTCAATGTCGTTATCCCAAAGTATGCGTGCGTAGTTGGCATCGGGGGGTGATATTGTGATGCTGCGTTGTAAGAGAGATGACGCCAACGGACCCGGGTGGAGAGGAGTCGAGGTGGACAGTATGATAATGACTCGCGGTGTCACCAGGTGAGATAAAAACATGTCGCAGTCTATGCGGTCGCGCATCTCCACGGCAGCGACCGGCGCAGGAGCGATATCAATGACATTCCTAGCATCGTTTCGGATAACAGCCTTCGGGGGGTTACAACTAACTGAACGAATAACCTCCAACATCCTCCGTTCTTCATCCGCCCTCGCATCTTGGTCGGCCGAATGGCCCTCCGTGGACGATAACTCTCGATCTATCCCCGCCACGTGCAGGACGCATGGCGACGACAGACGCGCGATGTCCAACGCTGCCGATAGACCCCTGATCTTGTCCGGCAGCGCCCCCGTGAGCGGTGGCGATGAGGTGGAGACGTTGGACTTCGTCGGCTGTTGTCGGTAGGTGTCGAACAGGTTCCAGTGAGCCCAGAATGCAGCGAGGCCGTCGACGTGAAATGAGCGCATTCCCACTGCGATCGTTTCCCCACCCGATTCATGTTAAAATGGAAATCGTATCGATTTGCGTTTGCGAGCGTGAGCCGATGACGTTTCAGCGGAGAGGATAAAACAAAAAGGCGCGATAAAAAAATAAACGATGGGTATCACTCAACTGATATCGCATGCCTCGTCTATACAGGCACGGACGTTATTCTCCTCCTTTCCAATGACGTGGATGATGCGAGGATGCGTGCCATCGCGAGGAACGACGCGTCGCCGTACGAAGGACGAGGAGAAGGAGGGAGGATCGGCCGGGATCGCCCCATTCAAATACAGCGCATCGACAATATCATTCGCGGATGGATGATGACGGCGTAATCCCCAATTCGTCGTCGTGGTCTCCTCCGCGACATCGCATATCGTGGTCATTCTCGTCGTCGCGTCAGTCGTGCCATCATCAGTTTGTAATTCATTCGCGACCGACCGTAGGAATGATATGGTCAACGAACGATGCGGCAGTCGCAACTCATATCCACGCATCGTCGATAGGGCGCCTTTCAACTGCGGGTGCAAGGAAACGTCGCTTTCATTCGAAGGATCGTCGTCGACTTTGGTCGATGGGGGGAGTAGGACCATGTGAGTCGACGGCGATATTATGTATGCCACCCCCCCCCTCTCCCTCGTCTCCCCCTCGGTAGCATGATGAATATCGCCGATCGTCGCATCTCGGTATTCGTCATCGCGATGATCGACATCCTCCGCGTCAGTCCTCGCGCATCGCGCATCGACGACCTGATAGAAACGAACGTCCCGCATCATCATCATAGGATCGTCGTATTCGTCCGTCCCATACGCATATTCGCGATCGCGCGAATCGCAATCGCGATCGTTGGCGGTGTTCGGCACGGCGAAGATCGCGCCCAACCCGAGCAGGCGCTGCCTCGGCTTGTATCGACGACGATCGCTCGATCCTTGTCGCCGCCGTCGTCGTCGCCGTCGTTCGTCGGTATTGCAATCGTCGTCATCCCCAAGCGAGCTCGAACGTACCAATTCGTGTAATTCCCCCGTGGCACGCGACGACGACGACGACGACGGGGGGCGGCGGAGGAAGAAATCCCTCAAGCGTCTCTCCCCCTCGTCGTTTGACGGCACATCCTCGTCGTCGCCACTATCCCCCACGAAACCCGAACGCGATACACCGTCGAACATCGGCACGGGCACCGGACGTCCGATCTCCCTCAGCGTGGCGTGCGTCGCCTCCACGACGTATTTCGTCGACATGGGCGTTAGGTACGCGATTATTCCCGTCGACACGTACGATACCGCCATCGACGACGACGCGTCCGCGTTGTAATCGTTGTCGTCGTTCGCATTTCGGAGCATGCCGCGTATTCCCAACGTCGCCGCGAGGCAGGGAGGCACGTACAGGATCGGCATACCGTCGTCGTCGCATTCGTCATCGTCATCATTCCCGCGTCCAATCGTTCGTTTCATCGCAGCGGCTTGATTGGGTGGCAACCGACGTAGTACTACCGGCGACCACAACGACGACATCGACGACGACGTCTCGTATGGCACATCGCGATGCAAACGACAGCACGTCGCCCCATCGCATGGGGACGACGACGACGACGACAACGACGGCGAGATTTGTCGATCGGCGACGCGATGAATCGACCCGAACAGTCTCACATCGCCCGATACCTGATAGTATGCGGCGGCGTGTTCGTCGTCGACGTATCCTCCGCTACCGCTCCTCCTTTTCCTCGCAATTTTCTCACCACCTCCACCCCCGCGATGACGATAACGACGACGACGACGACGACGACGACGACCGACATCATCATCGGATATGACGCGATTCAGGATGCGCACGCGGACGGCGACGGCCTCCCATTCGGGGGGCGAGGACGCGGCACAGCGATGGTATGACGACGAATGTGAATTCGACGAATGCGAATCCAACGGCGAATGCGAATCCAACGGCGAATGCGAATGCGATTCACGGGGTAGGCGGATACCACCGCGGACGTCGTCGCGTGATGCGTCGACGACGACGTCCGCGCCGCCGTCGCGACGCTCGTCGTCGCCCATATTATCCTCGCCTCTCTGCTCTTGGTTTTAGTCGGCGAAGTGTGGCGAGGGACAGACGTATGTATTGTTACTTGTAACACGACTTTCACCTGAAAACCAAAACACCCCGTTCCATCCCCGCTGAACGAACACGACACGACGATGGCACCGATAAGTCCGATCTCTCTCCCCGGGCGAGAATTCTCACCTGCGTTCACCGCCCTGGATGAGATGGGTCGTGGGTCGGACGCCCCAACAAACTGGAGAGCGGACTCATTATTTTTCTCGTCGTCTCCACGTCAAGAACTTCCAGAGAGAAGCAAAAAAACCCCACGCGACCGCATTAATAACAATCGACTTTCGACAGGAACGCCGCGATGCAACTTTGGAACGCCGCCTCGGCCATCGCCCTCGGGGTGGAACGTGACCGGTACTACATTTATTACGGGCGGGAGGGTGAAATAATTCCGGAGGACGTGACACACGTTAGAATCCATTCGTCGGTCAGGGTGATTGAGAAATGGGCATTCCAAGGACGCGGGCAATTGGCGGTTGTGATTCTCAACGATGGACTGGAGGAGATTGGGCAGGCGGCATTTGCGCATTGCACTGCGCTGTATGAGATCGTGATGCCCAACTCTGTCAAGACTATTCAGTGGGGGGCATTCATTAGTTGCATGGGATTGACGACTGTGACTCTTGGCAATGGGCTGGAGGAAATCGGGAAGGAGGCATTCAAATGGTGCACATCGCTAGTACACATTTTGATCCCAACTGCCGTCAAGATGATTCATCGCACTGCATTCAATGGATGTTCGAATCTAACAAGAGTTCAGTTCTGCGACGAAATCGAAAATTTTGTGTCCTGCGAGGCGATGAGGGAATGGTGGAATCAGGGTTTACACGAAAAGTCATTGAGTACCTATTGCTTTTTGGTCCGATGCAGCGTTCCGGAGCGTTTGGGCCTTGTTCGAGTAAGGAGCTGGCGAGCCAATATTTACGATAGGCTCAGAAGCATTCCCACCATCTCCATTGAGGGCATTAATGCTTACTTCAATGCCATCGACTCCAAGCTTACCCTCTATTATAATTTGAAGGATTCTCCCTCATTGTTGGAGCTTGCCGTCTGGAAATCGAAAATTACCGAGCGAGTTGATAGCAATGTCCTACTCACCACCGAGATGAAGATGCAACTTTGCACTGATTCTATCTCAATGGTTACTATTATTGTTCCGAATGTTTTGTCGTTTCTAATCGATAGCAATGGAGGCAATCGGCGATTGTGATGATGGATATGATGAAAACGAGAGCGATCAGTTATGATGACGATGTCGATGAAGACAAGGGTGACAGAACAGGTACTTAGCAGCTCAAATGGTTGACATGAATATAAAAAATAGTAGCTAGTGCACCTCTGTAACTTGGTACTAGACATTATTGAGTACGTATCACTTCATAGTTAACTTTAACACTCCACAGTGTTTGGGCCTTGTCCTACTACAGACGGCAGCACGGACGTCGTCGCCGACGCATCGTCCCACGACGACGTCCGCGGGAGTATCCATCAACACCGTGAATCACTCGCGCATTTGCATTCGCATTCGCCATTGGATTTGCATTCATCGAATTCGTCGTCATCGTTTCGCGGTGCCGCGTCCTCCCCTCCGAAGGGGAGGCCGTCTCCGTCCGCGTTCGGATACCGAATCAATGCGGCATATCCGATGACGATCGTCATCGTAGTCGCGATCGTCGTCCTCGCGGGGATGGTGGTACGAAAATTACGAGGAGGAGCGGTAGCAGAGGATACATCAACGATGAGCACGCCACCGCATACTATCAGGTATCGAGGGATGCGAGATTTTTCGGGTCAATTCATCGCGTCGCCGATCGAAAATCTCGTCATCGTCGGGGCGACGTGCTGTCATCTGCATCGTGATGTGCCATACGGTGGTCGCCGGTAGTACTACGTCGGTTGCCACCCAATCAAGCCGTTGCGAAGGATCGAATGATTGGACGTGGGAATGACGACGATGACGGCTACGATGACGACGTGCCGATACTTTACGTGCCTTTCTGCCTGGCGGCGACGTTGGGCATGCGCAGCACATTCCGATATGCCATTGAAGACGTAAACCACGATAATGATGCGGGCGCTTCGTCGTTGATGGCATTATCGTACGCGTCGACGGATACAATCACGTACATAATCCCTTGTCGATGAAATGCGTCGTGAAGGCAACGCACGCCATGCTGAGGGAGATCGGTCGTCCGGTGCCCGTGCCGATGTTCGACGTCGTATCCCGCCCGCGTTTCGTGGGGGACGGTGGCGATGACGAGGATGTGCCGTCAAACGACGAGGGGGAGAGACGCTTGAGGGATTTCTTCCTCCATCGTCGTCGTCGTCGTTGCGTGCCACGGGGAATCACATGAATTGGTGCATTCGAGCTTGCTTGTGGATGACGACAAACAACGACAATGACGGCGGCGACAAGGATCGAGTGGGCGTCGTCGATTGAAACCGAGGCAGCGATTACTCGGGCTGGGTGCGATCTTCGCCGTGCCGAACACCGCCAATGATCGGGATTGCGATTTGCGCGATTGCGAATGCGCGTATGGGACGGATGAATGAGACGATCCAACGACGATGATGATGCGGGACGTTCGTTACTATCAGGTCGTCAACGCGCGATGCGCGAGGAGGACTGGCGCGGAGGATGTCGATCGTCGCGATGACGATTATCGAGATGCGACGATCGGATATATTGGTTATGCTACCGAGGGGGGGACGGGGGGGATGGCATACATACTATCGTCGTCGACTCAAATGGTCCTACTCCTACTCCCCCCATCGATGTTAATCGACAACGATCCTACCAACGATGACGACTTCACCCTGCGCCCGCAGTTGAAGGGCGCCCTATCGACGACTCCCGCGCCGCCGTGGTGACGCTCTTCATCGTCCATATTATTTAGGGAGGACTGCTCAAAAGTATGGCGTTTTTGAAAAGGCAGAGTCTGGAGCCAATCAATCGTTTTATGTGATTCCTGAGCATGGTGAAAAAATTGAGTCAATTACTACCTAGTGATTTCCTGAGCAGCACGGCACAATTCTCTGTTATTCCCTGCATTAGGCTGTGATTTCTTTGAGCGTGTGCGCAAGTACGCATGTACGCACTTCAACATTTTTCGGATTTTTTGTCCATGTGTGTCGCTTCGCGAAGTTTTTTTTTTCGGATAGGTATCTCTTTTGTCTACTCGTCTACGTAAAACATGTTTTTTTTGTGCATGTACGCGTGTGTACATTAGAAAATGACCATTTGTCTACATGTTTACATGTCTACATGTTATATGTGCGCATATTTTGACCCAAAAATATGCGCACATATAACATGTAGACATGTACACATATACAAAAAACGTGTATACATGTAGAGCAAAATTGCATACGTGGAACCTGCGGATGGCAACGTGGAACCTGAGGATTGCAACGTGGAACTGTATCCACCATCTCGCAACATACACAACCACAAACTCAAGATGAGCCGGCCACCCTACCCTCCGCGGCTTCGCCCTCCCTCTCCATGGAACCATCCGCCATGGGCCCG
>JALLBA010000809.1:0-13773 GCA_036939675.1 Cyclostephanos invisitatus
AAGATCGACGTGCAGACCAAGACGCTTGTGTGACTGCCCTACTAGTCTACACAGCAGCGAGATGGGTACTGCATCTTTGACGTGGCACTCGTGGCACAAATTTCTGCTTCACAAGAGCTCAGAGAAGTTCGTTCCTGGTCTTCACTGAGCCAACCAAGGGGCCCCCCATTCTTGAACAAAATACCGCTGCTCATGCTTTGGAATTTGAAGAGTGGAGGAGCGTACCATCGGCGACCGCACCACCAATCTGAGAACCCCAGCAAGCATCACTGTAGGAAGAGAGAGATGATGAGTTAGTGGTCGTTGGAGGGAGCGCATCTTGATAAGCTTCAGCGTCCATGCTTGGAGGATAGTGGATATACGAGTGCATAGGGGCAAGGTCATCAAATGTAAACGAGATGCCATAGTCTTGCATGGAATGGATAGAATGAAGAGCATAGAGAGCTGCTTTCATATGTCCTGTGGACGGCTTATTGCTGTACGCCGCTAAGAAAGAATGGGCCGTGATAAGATCCGGCCGAGTCAAATGTGCCAACCAGCCAATGCTGCCGACCAAACTCTGGTAAGCTTCCTTACAATGCTTGAGAGCCGGGGATTCATCGCCTTTGGTAGATTTGGCGATCAAGTCAATCGGAACTCCGGAGCGGTATAGAGTTGCTGTAGGAGTTTGGTTGCGATCCTCTAGGGAAAAAGTTTCCACGAGGTTAGTCGTGAAGCCAGCTTGGTTGAGATGGACCGAGGTCGAAGATGTTGTAACATGCCAAGAGAAATGAATCCCCAAAAACCAATTAACGATCCCCATGAAATCCTGTTTGCACTGCTACGCAAGATGACAGAAAACGTCTTCTACCGTAGGATCTTCAGAGAAGTAGACAAAATCATTATAGTCCAAGGGAATGAGGGTATTCTGATTTAGTCCGAGACGGGTCGGAAGGATCGGAGACAAAACCAGAATAAAGGCAGGGATCTTTGAGAGATGGGGTAAGCCCGATGGACCAAAGATCGCATTAATCTTGTTGTACCAATGACACGGGCTGCGCCGCAAACCGTAAGGTGTGCGGAGAAGAAGCCAGTATTTGCCAGGTTCGGCCTCCAGATCACTAGGAGGAGGGCGAACGATAGTATCTTCCTTTTTGGGCAGAATACCTTGGCAAAAGGCATTCTTGCAGTCTCTTTGACAAAGAGGATGGCTTTTCTGGACGGCCATGCTCACTAGTAGCTGAAGTGATTCGCTACAAAGGACGGGGGCAAATTTCTCCGATCCTCGTGATTTCCAAGAACCACGATTCTTGATTTAGCGCGATGAGGGAGAAGATTCTTGTCGCGGTTAATGGTAAGGACGCACATTGTAGGAATCGCTTTTGGAGCACCCTTTTCACGCAGGGCGCAGTATTCTCCAAGAGTGATTTTCTTGTTGGTCTCAAGTGATTGAAGGCCCCCTTTTTCTTTGCGATAGCTTTCGAGCCAGACCTCCCTGTCAGGATGCGAGTTGGCAAGTGCCTGTAAGAGAGTTGGGGGGCATTCACGATGAAGATTAAGGGCACTGACAAAGGATGTGATGGGGTCAAAGGTCAACGGTGTGGTTGTAACCGACGTTCTTATGAATGTGTGGGACACATGTCCAGGAAGCAGAATGCCCTCGACGCACATGTCAACCCACGTAGTGACAAGGTTTGGGAGAGGTACACTCCAATCCTGTTTGCGCTTGTTAACATGAGATTTGAAGACAAAATGGTAGCAGCCGTCGTGTTTCCCGAGGAAGCCATTGTGGTACTGTCCATCGTGTTCGTACGTGATCTTTGAGTTGATACGCAGAAACGGAGTGAGCAGTGACTCCATAGAGTCTGTAGAGCTGACATCGATGGGTGGGGGCGGGATAAGCTAAGCCATTTCATCGAGTGGAATCGCTGCATGCGATCCGTTATCAAAGACGATTAAGTAGGAAGGAGCAGAGGCGTCCGCGAGGGGAGCGCCCGGGAGAGGGATATCCATAACTGTTCCGACGAGGAGCATATGTGACACCGGATCGAGTCGCTCAACATGAGTACCCGGGGGATACTTTTCTTCATACGTTGGATTGTCGTCGCAAAGGAGGGACACAAAGAGACCTCCATCATATTTGACAGCCGGGTAGACAGAGCAAGGAAGCCGATAGGAGTCAATCCGGAAGCTGTCTGGTTAGTAGTATTTCCCATTCCTGGGATTATACACCAGCAGAGCATTCGAAGTTTCCGACCAACCAACAATGATGCCGTCTAACGTGTGCGCCATATGCTTTGAGCAAGTGTCGTCCCCGTCTTTTTCATTGTGAAAATAGCAAAGAGAGAACAATGGTATCCAGGTACGTTCATCGTGCCCAACACCATGAACGAGAAGGAACGGCGAGGCAAGGAAACGATCTTTGTACTTACCCGGGATCGCATTCATCATCTGAGCAGCATGGATGACCGCATAGTACCAGTAGGTACGTGGCATCTGCTTCTCTGTGAGATAAGCCCGGGCCATGTTGACCATTGTTTTCCAATGCGATTCTACTAATCCATTGGAGGACTGACGTTTGGTAGGCGCTGCAACGACTTTAGAATTTCTGTCGATGAGATATTCCGCAACAGCAGTCCCGAATAACTTCACGTCACAGTCCGAATAGAAGCAATGTGCCATGCCTCCCACAGCAGTGCGGAAAAGGCGAAGCGCCCCGATGATACAATCGGAGTGAAGGGCGGTCAAACCGAAAACCCAGTTGTAGCGAGTAGCGCGATCGACAAGGATGAGAGCATAGTGAAAACCACCCACAGAGAGGCAATCGCCAAGGCGATGTCCATGTGGAAAGCATCCAAAAACATGTACACCATACGATCGAGTGCTTTGCCTTGTTTTGATTTTGGGATCGTAGCAAACAAACCAATTGATGGGGGGAATTCTCCACTGTCAACCCACTTGGCACTGCGACTGACCTGAAGGATTTGTTTGTAGCTGCAAAATTTGCGACAATCCATAACCCGGTGTAATTCCTCACCAGTCCAATGCGTTTTCGTATCGCATGAGTTTGCTGTATCACAAGGGCGCACAGCCGGGAGAAGCGCCCCCTCCCGGTGGACAAGGGCCAATACCCCCTTGCGAGACAATATAGAAACAAAAGTCAGAGAAGGAGTGGTGCCAATCTCAGGCGGGGCAGGAGACGGTAGTGGACGCGACGGCAATGATAGAACAGCAGGCGGTAATGGAGAAGGTTGTGCCGTTGGAGAGGGGTCGCGCGCTTGAAGAGAGGGATTACCCTTGACAAAGAGTCCAATTTCTTCTAAACAGTCGCCAGGTAGCAGGGGGAGTCGGTTTGGGACACTTGGGTTGGGGATAAGACCAAGTTACCTCCTCGGAGTCGTCTTCGACAACGACAGGCACAAAGCTTACTTGAGAAGTCAAAGTCAAGGCCAATTCAGTTGTATAAACCGTTGGCTTGCATTGGGGTTGGACATAGGCCAGTGTGTCCAAACTCCCGGAGCAACCTAACGATTCAAATGCAAGGTGGCAATCCTTGGATGTATTGACGGTCAGGACAAATGTCGGAAAATACACCAGGATGCCGATGTCCGAGGCCCCAATAAACCCACAACCCCATTGAGTGCAATACGCACGTAGGCTATAAATCAGAACAACAAGGCCGGGAACGTGAAGGATGTTTCGGACAAGAATCAGCTGACCATTAAGAGAAATGACCGCGGAGCCTCTGCCCAGAACGGGAAGGAAGGAGTTGTTCCCCGTCCGAACTTGAAGGTTGGAGATGGCTTTGTATGAAATAAATGCCTCCTTGTCGGGGAACATGTGGTCCATTGCTCCCGAGTCCGCCACCATGAACTTACGACCAGGGCCGGGCAGAATGGATTTAGTCGCCATAGTCGAGATCAGTGACGATAGATCGCGCGATAAGGTGATGGACCTAGAAGAAGAAACAGACACCAAAGGGTGGTGTCCGAGTGAGGACGCCACAAATGGTTCAACCGAGGCATGGTTGCACGACGGGTAAAGGGCAACGACGGTGTTAGATTTACGTGCACCAGACTGACTAACAAACATAAGACCATTTTCATCACCGTCCCAACGGTACTCATCCCCAGAGTCATAATTATTTTCCGCAATGGTTGCCTTGAGGCCAGAAGGAGCAGGAGCATTAGCACCAGAGCCAGCTGAACTGGCAGCCGAAGTGTCGTCACCAGCTGCAGCAGAGCGTCCGACAGGAGAGGGAGAGGCAGCAGCAGGAGCAGGAGCCCCCGTCGTAGCGGCAACCGTGATGAGTTTCAGATTGAGCATCGCAAGCAAGGGGCTAGGGCAGATCCCATGACCGGCAAGGGAGCGTTTCCACCGCTTCTTGATGCTGTCAACGTTGACCTTAGAGAGCCACTCCCAAGGATTATTCCAAACCTTGCCTTGCGCGTCTAATGAGGCAGAACCTACGGGAGACGTGGCTGTCGGACCTCTCCCAAAGGGTTTCTTGTCCGAACCCACTGTCTTGAATTCATCTTGGAAATGAACATCAGAGACGATCGAATCCACTGAAGCATCTTCAAGAAGCTTAATGTGGGAGCAGAACTGATCAAGGAGAGGTTCATACCTAGAGTGCAAAGAACAAAGAAAAATCATCACCATGAGCATGTCAGGAATGACAATTTTGGAACGAGACATATCATTGACGAGGCCGTCGAAGCGCGACCAGAACGCCAGAATGTCTTCAGAATCCATCACCTTGTCGTTGAAGAGACACATGAGTGAAGTAAAGGCATTCGAGACAGAGTCAGGGCGGCAATGCTTGTTAAGTTCGGCCAACATCTCAAAACCTTTGCCATCGAAGTGGGAACCCTTGTTCTCGAAAAGGAAACGCAAAGAGCCCTCCTGAACAGCAACACGGATCTGGCCCTCCCAGAAGCAGCTTGCTTTGGCATTGCACAAATCTGTGATGAGGAGTCAGTCAGCACGTTGAGTGGAGAATATCGGGCGATGCAGATAATAGTTGATGATGTTGGTGAGGTTGAGGATGCCCTTTGTGTTGGCGATAGCCGGAAGCGTGAAAGTCTCAGCCTGCCGGATGAAAGCCGGAGCGGGCACGGGTGCGCCTACCCTACCCGAAGGAGCCGGGTCCGCGACGGGAAGGGCGGGGCCACCAAAGTTGGGAGGTGGGACAGCCGGATCCGCCGCAGTGATCACCGGGGTCATAGCCGGCACAGCAGGAAAACCATGAACCGAAGCAGCCAACATGGGAGCAACACTGCCAGGAACCACCGAGGAGGAGGCAGTAACGCCATCCGAAACCACGCTGCTAGCCGGAGGAACACCCACAGCAGGGACCACCGAAGCATTCACGACCGGCCAGAAAGACATCGTGATGCAGTGGACCCCAAAAGCTCCTCATGCACCAAAGAACGCACCGTGGGAGCCACTGGAGTGAGCGTCGATGCCACATATGCAGGCGCATGATGAGACACCCCACTAGCATGTGGGCCCTGAATGTACGGTGGTACGTCCGGCGGAAGCCCCCCAGGGAAGGCGTATGACCGCCACATGTCGGCCGTAGAACCCGATGAGGGATGTTAGTAATTCTTATTACCGACTAGATAGTAATTCTTATTACCGACTAGACTCTAGTCGGTAATGAGAATTACTAACAAGGGAAAGCTGAATTGACGAGTGTTGGGCCCCCCACGAAACGCCGGGAACCCCCCATGGATGGGGGAGGAGCCGTAGATGAGAGGGTGATGACGACCCCCCATGAAAAGAGGAGGGTCGGTAACACCGTCTGGGTCTGGGCAAGGAGGGGCATGAACAAGCACGGTCCGGGGGATGACTTGACCGACCGGAGCAACAGGAGGTCTGGCCAAGGAAAACACCACGGATACGTGCCGCGGGAGGCGGGACAGCTTCATCTGGAGGGGGATCCCCATCCCGAGAGAGAGACTCGTGAGAGAGGAGGGGGCTAGATATGACAGAAGGAGTCCACCCATCCACCGAAGGCATACGATGCTGTGCGACCTGATTCGCAACAATCGCCAAGGGAACCTGCTCAGCTACTGCAGTGGCAGCTAAAGTGGCTTGAGCTACCGCAAGGGCTGTTGGAGGAGCTTGAGAGAGAAGAGCGAGCCCCCGAGCGATAATGGCAGGAGAAATTTCCATGATCGGACAAACAACGGCGGTCGGATGAAGCACTTGAAATTCTTGAAGGTCCAGGCAGTCGTGGACGATGACAAGGTTGGCCGTTAGCCGCAGCGAAAGCAAGGACAGCGCCGAATCGGCCCGGCGCTGAGTAAACAGCGGCAGGATCATAGTAGAAGCGATCTGCCTCGTAAATATTTCCCGGGACAGGAGAGAGCTGGACGATCCTTGGAGCAGCCCGGCGGCCGCTATGGGCTGGGCAGCATCCGGTTCCATGTCTACGTGGTCCGAGTCACTGCAATCCAGATGATGATCACAAGAACGGAGACCGAGTAGATGGAAATGGTTGGGTTGTCGAGGGACGCTGCAATCATAGCCAAGGCGCCAGAAGAGGCAAAGGTGATGGCGATGATGACAGCCGTGTGGAGTGGAGTGTAGGCTCAGTTTTGATCTCGAATGCGAATTTCATGCCCTAAAAGTCAGGAGAAAGGGGGGAAATCGCGTCAAAAATCTGCAAAGAGTGTGCTGGTGAAGTGCGCTCGCATGAGAGGAAGGAACCAGGGACAATGCTGCTGACGAAGTTACAGCAGTGGCATCTCCATGATTCTTAGGTGTGGGCGAAAGTGGTGAGCAAGTGAGCGTTAGCTTATGCTACGCTCTAGGACTACGGACAGACCAGACAAACTGAGCTACTCCTAGGTAGGTAGTTACGTATCGTACGACACATGTACATATCTACTCCTAGGTAAAAAGTACGTACTCCGCCCAAATATTATTTTTTTCGCCCACACGTCAAAGCGCGTCATTGCTCCGCCCCCGATAACGAACAACGGACCATCTCAACTCCGAAAATGTGTAATCGAAGGGCCCTAAATATGCCCGCCGCCCGAGAAGAGGAGAATGAATGACACGAACAAGAGGAGGCGACCCTACGGTCGACGTCGATCGGCATGGGATCCGCGGACGAAGTCAATAATGCCGCGAATTCCCGACGACGTACGAGTCGCGCCGGCGCGACCTCCGCCGCCGGTGGCGGAGGGCGGGAGCGGTGGGAGGGGGTCCGACGTCCTCCTCGAGCACTCGTCGTACGATCGCGCGCGCGATGGCGTAGGCGGTCTTCGCACGGTGGTAAGATCGTCCGGCGGTGCCGGTAGGACATCGGACGACGACGACGACGACGACGTGAGTCTCGAGCGCGAGCCGACGAATGTGACTATCGGACTCGAGGACTCGTCATCCGGCTCGATTGCTTCGGCGAATGTCGGACCCGATTGCGGGGGGGTCGGGATAATCCCGGATAATGTCATGGGTGAACAAAGTCGCGACGTGGACGGCGCCGGCGGGGGGCATCGTCGTGACAGGAACGGGGGTGTGAGGAGGGGGGTACTGGGGGATAGGTCGAGTACTGCCGCCAATGACACGCCGACGATGGATGATTCGAAGGGTGAGTTGTATCTTATGACGTGTCCCATTGTTTCCTTGGGGTGTGCTAAAATCGCGTCGTAATGTTTGTATTTATTTTTCGGGACAGCATCCCTCCTCGTCGACCATCGTTCCACGGGCCATACAAAGGAGTCATCGGCCATCATCGACGATGCCAAACCTCGGACCAAGTCAGCGCGGAGGAAGAGGAAGCGCGAGGAACCGCCATCGAACGATGACTCGACGTGCGATGATAAACGAATTCGAACATCAGTGCAATTCTTCGTACCGGCGTTTGATCGGGATCGAAGGCACTTTGGCATCATCGAGGGGCTGGGTGGCGGAGAAGGTCAGTCTCGATATTGCGACATGTCTCGTTTTCGTCGTGAGATTCATCCATTGCGAACAAAACTCATCGAGTCGAATCATCTAAACGGCACCGCGAAAAAAAATCAATCGAAATGAACAGAGGAAATCGAGAGGGGGCATACCCTACCCCATCGCGGACGTATGATCGAGCTACCGGGACGGGCCATGCCGGGCAAATGGGAGGTTCTCGTTCTGAACGATTCACCCGTCGAGGGAGAGCCGAATGAAGAAAAAAATTGTGAATTGTGCTCCCTTCGGATATCCTTGCGTCATGTCGGCACATCGTCAAATCCCCTCGAGGCATATTACCGCGACGAAGTGACCACGCCGGATGGAACGATCGTCTCCCTGCTAAATCCATCGGAAAATCGAGTCTCCTCGTTCGTGAAGCAGGGCATTTTCACCGATGACGAAATCAACTTTAGCGTCGAGAACGAGGAAAAGATGTCGAGCGATTCCTCGCTGTTCGTGGGCTGCGTATCCCTCGTTACGTTCGGCGGATTCGCGTCCGTTTCCGAGTCGATCAATGACGCGGATGACTGCTCTAAGACGATGCTATCCGGCTGCGCGTGTCCCAACGGAGGACAATTAGACCGACACGTGCTTCACAAGATCGTTCACGGAGAAAATGATTCGGAAGTGACGGGGATACTCTTCCCATGCAAGATCGATTTCGAGTATGATTATTCGTTCCTCCTTTTGCATGATGACAAGTTTCGAGTTGCCGCAATCGATGGTAAATGACTGTCTTTTGATTCATGGTTGCCTCGCCAATTCCGTATCATTCCTGATGTCCCATTTGTTACAGTCATTTTTCGCAAACCAATGACTCCTAGAACACCCTCTCTGGAGCGTTGTTGCCTAACAGAGTCGATATTGAGCGAACATGTTAACCATCTAGGTTCAGGCGTTGGAGAGATCGTGGCACGCTTTGCAGAGCAGCAGATCAGAATCCATGAGATGCGCAATGATATCTCTTCAAGGAAGCTGGACACGAATGGAGGAAACACGCTCGACTCCGCTGAAGTATCAAGTTCTATCAGCAATAATGAGCAGAAAGCTGATTTGACGAAGCAATCGAAACATGTATCTGCGGAAACAACGAACCAATGCGCAGAATCCGATTGCGAGATGCAAAAAGTACGCGGATCCATAAAATTTGAGCGACCGGTAACATGTGAGACAATGGAGGAAATTAACGAAAATGTCAGTGAAAGCCTTGTCGCTTCAGCATCAGAGGAAGCCAAAGGAAAAATGGAGGTTTCCCAGGAAGATTCAGTACTCTTGAATCGAATGAGGGAGGCAAAGAAAACATATACATTCAAAACTGCTAGCGTAGAAACAGATACGGTGCTGGAGAACGGAGATGGGAGGAATGAATCCGCTTCAGTTAGAGATTTGCAAGAAGAAGATGCTGTCACGTTTGCTAGGGATGAAACATCGGCACCATCGGACTCGTCGTGCTCACTTAGTCTGTATAATGCTTTAATGAGCCAGGGCGGTGACGGCGTCCCGCTCAACGATCTGATTGACAGAGACAAAGTCGGTATCTATGCTGGTAGAGGAAGAGAACAAAAAAAGACACTTACGGCTGAATACGACGACTTCGAAAAGAGACGTCAGATCTCTAAATATCTATTACTCAAAGAGAATATCATTAATGAGGCAGTAGTGGCATCTCGACGATGCGAAGAAGCAAGACGACGTTGGAGCAGCGACGGTTGCAGCACTGGGTTGCATACAGTCCCAACGCTGCAACACATAACCAGCAGGCGAAGTTTCCCATCGACGATGGATACCAGAACAGTTCTTGACACGAATACGGTTGAGACCACGGAAGACAAGGTCGCTGCGACTGATCTTCATGTGAGCGAAAATGTTTTGCGCCGAAACAATTCTGAACTGAAGATAGGCGCAACTACTAAGCATTTAAATCCATTCACGGCAAAAAAGAGAACAGTTACATCGATCGATTTGAGCTCGTCGATAAAGAAGCGCAAGATTGCGGTTGTTGCTGATCTATTCGGCGAAACGGACTCACTTTTTGGATGTAAGATCATCGAACCGCCCGGCACAAGAAAGAAAAATCTCTCTGCAAAGACTTCCAACAAAAAGAATGACCGCGAATCCAACACTTCCGCGATTAAATCAGATAACGAAGAGCAAAAGAGAGTTGGCAAGAATCTAGATGACAAACTAAAAAGTCGCTCTGCCATCGCAAGAGGAAATCGTATGCATCAAAGCAGCGCAAATCCAGCTTCAATAGAACGTCTTTATTCGTTTCAACATCTCCATTCTTTTCAAGGAATATTGTTTCAGGAAGGCAACGACAGTGAGGATAATGACGCCGCGGAAGGGGAAGGACGACCTCGTCGTTCCGATAGAGCTTGTAAGCAAACCAAGTTTTGCCATCAGAATGTCGAGGTGGGGATCCGCAACATCAACGACAATTGCGATGATGCCGCCAGCTCCGATGGAACCACCGCCGTGCGTCGGAAGTCGTCCCGCTCCACAACTTTTCGGGGCGAAAAGAAATACTCATCCGATTATATTGCCGTGCTGCAGAAAACCAGAGTGTCGACCGGTTGTAAAGGCATCTTGAAAAAGAAGCGGCGAGAGAGATGTCAGTCGCCTAGGTGCTCATCCCCCAACACTCATTCTTCGACAGCGAATGCGGGGAAGGAGGATATGGTGGCCGATATAAAGGAGCCAAGTGATAACGATGATACCAATGTGGCAGTGGTTGGACCCCTCCGACACTATCAATGTTACACTGCCGATATTCACGAAAATGTTGATATCGCAAATGGTATTTCAGATGATCAAAGTATCAGTACTGCTGGCGGTGCATCTTGTTTCTTTGAAAGTCACAATGGTGAAATAAGCGTGTCAAGTGTGCAACCATTACATGATATCTACTTTGGATTGGAGGATGAGCAGTCGACTGCAGAACATTCACATTCAATGTTTAAATACACCTCGAACGAGTCCCAAAATTTTCACGACGTCTACTTTGGTCAAGAATCTGTTGCCGAAAATGACGACGAGGAAGACTATGCACGTCTTCCAACCCACGGTGCTTCTTTCGGGTTGGATGATGCTCATTCTTTGAATGAGTCTCAACATTCGATGATTTCATTAACCGAACCAAGAGCGGAAATTTCATTTCACGATTTGTATTTTGGGCAAGAGACTTACTATGAAGAAGTTACTGGCCCTCTTCTTAACGAATCAGAGACGGCGAGAACGAGAATTCCACGATGCACCATTCGATCGAAGCCACTATTAGTGATGGCTCTTTTTGCATCGATGTTATCACGCGCCCTTTAGTTATAGTTATTTATCAGTCAGTCGACGCGAACCTTTTGTAGAATACCGATTCGCAGAAATACAGCATATAAGAATTACACTTACGGGGTGATACCGAGATAATCGAATGATATTGTTTTACCGGCGATAAGAACGGCATGTTAAGTTGACACCAAGCCACACAATGCAACGTCAAAAAATAGCTTCCCCCTATAATCAATGATCATCTCTCGAGAGAGAGGCTTTCGTTTACGCCGTGCTCTTCGCGTTGCGTAAGTACATATCCTCACGAGAATCGAAATACCGTACTCCCTCCCACAGGATCGACCACCACATCGTGTCCTCTCTTCTGGAATTCCTCCGCGAATGCCTCCTTCATGATCTTCTTCTGCATACGACATACCCTCCGCTCTTCCTTCACGGCCGTCTTACGATCCCTCTTCTCCTGCTTCGATTCGTCCTTTTGACGCGCCTCGCCACGATTGATGCTAAGGTACGTGCTCCCCTCGCCGAAATAATCTTCGTCGTCATTGTTATTTTTGCCCCCCTCATCGAGGGTTGGGCGTAACGGCAGGCCGGTCTTATTCGAAAGCAGAATCCTGACCGGTTCGTCCTCCGGGATGACGTCGTTCGAGGTCGTGCTCGAGATGTCCCCTCCTTTCTTCTTCCGCCTCCGCCTACCCGACCTCCCGATTATGACGGGATTATTGTCCAGATTCGAGTACGTCGACAGTATGCTCTCGCAATCCCATGGATTCCGAGACGTCACCGAGAAGTACGACTTGCCGTCGATAAGGATTTCCTCTGGGGGGAGGTCCATCTCGGGATTGGCGAGTATCGCGTCCGCCTCGGCCAGGTCCGATTGCATCTGCTTCTTGCTCTCCTCGATATTCACCAGGAGTGACATTGACGAGATCGGATCGGTGCCGTCGCCGATGATCTTGTCAAGTTCCGATGCATTCACCATGGTCCTGCCGACCAGGGCCGAATATCCGCTTCCTCCCGTGCGCTTCCTCCTCTCCGCATTCCTACCCGTCCCCTCGATCAGTATCTCGTCCTCCCTCTCGGTTAAGAATTCGTCGAGGGCCGCCTCGAGACACGCGTCCCCCTCCAACGGACGATCGCCCACGATGTCCTCGCACTCGTCATCGAGGTCGCCGACCTCGTCCGAATCGTACTCGAGAAGCGCCTCCTCGAACCGCTGGCAAAGGATGCGCTGTCGCTCGTCGTCGTTCGAGTTGGGGTTCGTATCCGCCGAGAATTCCCGATCTAGACTGTCCTCCTCGTCCTCCTCTTCCTCGTCCCCCTCCTCGTCGTATCGATCGTAATCGAAGTCATCCTCGTCGTCATCGTCCATCCCCCCCCGATGCAACGGCTCGACGCCATCGAAGAAGTCGTCGTCGAGATCCCTCGTGCCGTCTCCGTTCCCGCCATTCTCGTTCGCGCGAGCCTTCTCCATGAGCATGCGCACGTGTCTCTCGAAGTCGAACCCTCCGTCGTTCGATTCGTTCCCATCGTCCCCCCCCCCTCCCGAATTCGGCATGTCCGAATTCGCCGTGATGCAAAAATCGTCATCGAGTTCCTCGAAGTTCCCATCGTCGAAATCCCCGAATAAAGCCATCGCGACGTCCTCCTCCATGCAATCTTGCGTGAGCGCTATGGAATCCAGCATCCTCCCCACCTCTCGTACCGCCATGGCCTCCTCGAGGGCATCGTCCAGCGCGTTTCGGGACGCGTCCGTCAATGGGCCGTGATTCAGCGCGCTGACATCGGACGACGACATGTTCGACGACCTAAGGACCGCATTCGACAATGCCGGAACGTAGGTTCCGGTATTATCGATGGGCTTGGTATATCGCGCGTAGGTCTTGGCCGACTCGTCGAGTAATCCGGCCGCGGCGATATGAGACTCCAGGTCGCGAAAGTTCACGACCTTGCCCTTCGTGGAACTCGTCACGCCGCCTCCCACCCCGCTGATCGAGGAGGACGTCGCGGCGGTAGTCGCGCCCGATGTCGACTCCCGAGAAGCTCGAATCGTATTCTCAGGACTCGGCATAAGGACGAAGTCTCCCAACGTCTCGGCCGTGGCCTCGGTACCGACGTCACGTTGGGAGCGTCGCACCACGTGATAGACCATGGCGGTCTTCTTGTCGATGAATGGCTTCTTCTTCCCCATGGTGTGCCGTATTGCTTATCTTGATGACGCCGATCTCCAACGTATATGTCTTCCCCCTTTTTTCGTGGGCAATGAGAGGGGGGGCGCGACCCGAGAACGAGAATGTCGAGGACTGTTGGCCACTGGGACCGTGGAGTAGACCTCACTTTTCCTTGCCTCGCTCTGCCTTGCCTTGTTCTTTTTTTTGACGATGCTCTCGGTGGGTTTTCGTGGTTCTGCGGGTGTTGATGTGGCGGGAGCGTCGCGAGTTAATACTATTCATGGTTACCGACGCACCCATACTTGATTAAGTATTTTATACTTATTCTAGTATCACCATTAGAGCAGATAATCTAGTGGTTGCGCCAAGTTCTGGCAGT